>JAPQNM010000018.1:5616415-5633915 GCA_029783475.1 Metacarcinus magister
CTAGACTCTTTTCTATTTTCTGGATCCCTTTCTTAATTCTAAGCCATCAGAAAAAAATCTTGGAAGCCCCTGCTACGTTATATACCATTGTAAAAAACGGTTAATTCTGGTATGCAGTTCTTTACGTCAGTTGTTGGTTGATACAACAAGATTACGTAAGGAGTGTACCTTGCAATTTTTTTTTTCTTTTTCTTCTGAAAAACATGCCTCAACCAGCAGAACACTTTTATATTTTGTGTGTGTATATGTGTGTGTGTGTGTGTGTGTGTGTGGTGTGTGTGTGTGTGTGTGGTGTATACTTAAGTCAAGATCCGGGCCAGAAAGCTTGGAGGGAAATACCCTTCGGAGGTGGCCATGACAATGACTTCCAAATACCTCGGACCGTAACTTTGGCTTAAGTTAACTTTTATGTAGCTTTAAACTAATCATAATAGATACGATAATAGTATGTGAGAACAAAGGATGTTTCGGTGTTGTTTCATGAACTTAATGGGAAGAGTTTGTAAGGTAACAAGAAATCAGTGTTTGAACTGCATACATTCGATAATTCTTTTTCAGATCTTTTTTTGTTTCGTTTGCATCAAAGGAACGGACGTTGAACTGTACGTGTGTATGTATCTATGTTGTAACAAGCCAGACCTTCAAATGGTCTGTTTGAACGTCAGGTAAAGCCTGTCAGGCAGGAATTCCCCACCACTTCAACGCCCTCGAGGTGCGCCTTCCTCTGTCTCGTCCCGCCGCGCTGCCCTTTTCATTCGTTCACACAGGTTGGAGGTTGGTATACTTTGCGGTCTTCTGGTTGTTTGGAAACCTTCCTCCTTTCATCCAGTTTTGAAATTACTCGAGTAAAAAATATTACCACTACATGTCATCTCGGCCTGCGTGATGGTCTGCTCCCGCTCACCAAATTAGTGTGTGTGTGTGTGTGTGTGTGTGTGTGTGTGTGTGTGTGTGTTTATATATGGAAAGACAAGTAATACAACAAACATGCAGGAGAAAAAGACTTTTTCAAGACGTGTAAATCAAATGTTGGTTCAAAATATTTTTTTTATTACAATAGAGTTGGAAGACGACGACGAATTAAACATTATGTTCCGCCAAGGACACTCAGGCATCCATCTGAGATCATTTGTTCTTCGCAAATGTTTTTCTTCTGCTGCAGTGATCAGGAGTCAAACGTTATTATCCCCGTTGTTGGTTGAACAGGATTGTTAGTACTACAAGGTGCACCCCAACACCCTTCCTTTCCTTACACACTTGGCATCCTCAGCCAAGATGTCTCTGAGAGGTAAAAATTTTCAATGCTCTCTCTCTCTCTCTCTCTCTCTTTTGCACACACACACACACACCACACACACACACACACACACACACACACACACACACACACTTATTGGTTTGCTTCTAGGTTTTATGATGACTTTTACAATCGATCATTTTAAACCTTCATTATCTTTTCTTCAAGTTCGTGCAAAATGTAATTAAGAACCTTCGTCAAATTTTCAAGATAAAAAAAATAAATTATTAACACATTTAATGGCTTGGTGAAAACGCGTTTCTAAAAAAATTGAATTAGCCTGTTTCTCTTTGCTTGCACGTCGTATTAGAAATGAATCTTCGCTGCTCTGGTTCACTCTTTGTCTTGGCAGGATCCAGCTCCGACGCGGCACAGTAAATTCAAAGGGACGCTCTCTTTATTTTTATTGCCGTGTCGTTACAAGGCGAACAGGTGAGGCTGCGAGGCTATACCTGAGGCTTTGTTACAGCCTGGCCAAGACACCTACCCCCGAGACAACATGGCTCGTGTTATGCTAGGTGTGGGACCAGCAGGGCGAGGCAGCAAGGAGGAAGGTGTAAGAGGATCGTGGTATCGGTGGCGGTGGCAACAATGTATTTAATTCTGTTAGTTAAAGTGATATCACACAGGGAACGAGTGATTGTGAAAATGGCTTCCCTTTATCAAACATAATTTCTGTCAATGCGAGCAACACGGCAAAAAAACATGCACTTCAATGTTAAATTCACGCCAACCACACCAACGCAGTAGAAGGATGTCGATGTAAAGGTTGTACACAGTATCATTATGTATTCATTCGGATTTTCTGCAGTACAATGACCTCACACAGCATGCGTGGCTCACTGAGGTCTCCGAATTGAATTTTGGAAGGAGAGTTTTCTGAGCCTTTGGCAGTGGATCATGAAGACGATTCAGCAAAGGCGCCATTACTAGACGGTGGGAGAAAACAGTATTACCTTCAGTCTGAGAAGGAATAAGGAAAATTCAAACGTTATATATATATATATATATATATATATATATATATATATATATATATATATATATATATATGTATGCCCATTTGTTTCTATTAATTGTGGTAAAGATGTGTTAAACTTTGGTCTGCTCCTTAATCCATGATGATCTCTTCCTATCTCTCCATGTTATGCCAAGCATTATTCTCTTCATTCCCCTTTGGACATTTCGAGTTTTCATTCCAAGATTTTCGTAAGACTCAATTTTTCTCTAAAATTTAAAGATTCATGCCAATTAACTTTGAATGAAGATTACTTGTTAATGAACAGAAAATGGTAAGTTAATATTGTTAGTATTTATTGTGATGATTAACATTCGTCACTTTTTCGTAGGGAGAGAGAAAGCGAGAGAGAGAGAGAGAGAGAGAGAGAGAGAGAGAGAGAGAGAGAGAGAGAGAGAGAGAGAGAGAGAGAGAGAGAGAGAGAGAGAGAGAGAGAGAGAGAGAGAGAGAGAGAGAGAGAGAGAGAGAGAGAGAGAGAGAGAGAGAGAAAAGAGAAAAGAGAGAGAGAGAGAGAGAGAGAGAGAGAGAGAGAGAGAGAGAGAGAGAGAGAGAGAGAGAGAGAGAGAGAGAGAGAGAGAGAGATTTTGTAGATATCGTCATAATATTTTTTTTTTATTAAACTGAAACTGTATTGGTATTCCTTAGGCAGCCAGTAAGTTCTCGACATGCTGAGAAAGTATCTAAAAAGTTGATGTTGTTTGATATTGGGATAGTAATGGAGGAAACAAGGATATTAAAAAATATGAATGTGAAAGAAACTAAATGGAGATGACAAAATAAGATTGACATGCAGTGAGCATCCAGCCGGTTAAGGGGTTGTCATATTTCCCACCTTTTAAGGGATTCACTATGGGAGCCTCAGCACTGAAGGTTTATCAATAATCATCCTCTTTTTAAGAAATACAATTTATGAATCATATTTTCTAAGTTATGAATTGTTTATATGTTCTTGTGCTATTTAGTGTTTTGTTTTCTTTTGATTGAGGTGCGGGGGGTAGATCCCTCGGGAAGGAAGGCGTGTGGCGCCTTAGAGGGCACCAAGGCCCACTGTAAAGACTGTGCGTTGCTAGCCAACGTAACCACCACAGTGGGAGTTATGCAGGTGGGTCTTGGTGAGCCTTGTGAAAAGTCCACCAAAGTACCCGTTGAAGCACCTCAACAAAAACAAAGAGAATTCCAGGAAAAATGGCTAAGAGAGCAAAAAAGGAGGATGAAAAGAAGGTTTGTAATGAGGCAGAGAAGAGAGACTTTGATGAGACAGAAAAGAAAGATTATAGAGAGGCTTAAAAATAAAGCCTGTGAAGATGCAGAGAAGAAAGCCTGTGAAGAGGCAGAGAAGAAAGTCTATAAAAATCTTGGAATAAATCTTATAATGAAGCAGAAAAGAAAGCCTATTATGAGGCAGCGAAGAAAGCCTATAATGAGACTAAGAAGAAGGCCTATAATGAGACTGAGAAGAAAGCCTGGAATGAGGCTGAGAAGAAAGCCTGGAATGAGGCAGAGAAGAAAGCCTGGAATGAGGCAGAGAAGAAAGCCTGGAATGAGGCAGAGAAGAAAGCTTAAAATGGGGCTGAGAAGAAAGCCTGGAATGAGGCTTAGAAGAAAGCCTGGAATGAGGCAGAGAAGAAAGCCTGGAATGAGGCAGAGAAGAAAGCCTGGAATGAGGTTTAGAAGAAAGCTTGGAATGAGGCTTAGAAGGAAGCCTGGAATGAGGCTTAGAAGAAAGCCTGGAATGAGGCTTAGAAGAAAGCCTGGAATGAGGCTTAGAAGAAAGCCTGGAATGAGGCTTAGAAGGAAGCCTGGAATGAGGCTTAGAAGAAAGCCTGGAATGAGGCTTAGAAGAAAGCCTGGAATGAGGCTTAGAAGAAAGCCTGGAATGAGGCTTAAAAGAAAGCCTGGAATGAGGCTTAGAAGAAAGCCTGGAATGAGGCTTAGAAGAAAGCCTGGAATGAGGCTTAGAAGAAAGCCTGGAATGAGGCTTAGAAGAAAGCCTGGAATGAGGCTTAGAAGGAAGCCTGGAATGAGGCAGAGAAGAAAGCCTGGAATGAGGCTTAGAAGAAAGCCTGGAATGAGGCTTAGAAGAAAGCCTGGAATGAGGCTTAGAAGAAAGCCTGGATTGAGACAGAGAAGAAAGCCTGGAATGAGGCTTAGAAGAAAGCCTGGATTGAGACAGAGAAGAAAGCCTGGAATGAGGCTTAGAAGAAAGCCTGGAATGAGGCAAAGAAGAAAGCCTGGAATGAGGCTTAGAAGAAAGCCTGGAATGAGGCAGAGAAGAAAGCCTGGAATGAGGCAGAGAAGAAAGCCTGGAATGAGGCAGAGAAGAAAGCCTGAAATGAGGCAGAGAAGAAAGCCTGGAATGAGGCTTAGAAGAAAGCCTGGAATGAGGCTGAGAAGAAAGCCTGGAATGAGGCTTAGAAGAAAGCCTGGAATGAGGCAGAGAAGAAAGCCTGGAATGAGGCAGAGAAGAAAGCCTGGAATGAGGCTTAGAAGAAAGCCTGGAATGAGGCAGAGAAGAAAGCCTGGAATGAGGCTTAGAAGAAAGCCTGGAATGAGGCTTAGAAGAAAGCCTGGAATGAGGCTGAGAAGAAAGCCTGGAATGAGGCTTAGAAGAAAGCCTGGAATGAGGCTTAGAAAAAAGCCTGGAATGAGGCTGAGAAGGAAGCCTGGAATGAGGCAGAGAAGAAAGCCTGGAATGAGGCTTAGAAGAAAGCCTGGAATGAGGCTTAGAAGAAAGCCTGGAATGAGGCTTAGAAGAAAGCCTGGAATGAGGCTTAGAAGAAAGCTTGGAATGAGGCTTAGAAGGAAGCCTGGAATGAGGCTTAGAAGAAAGCCTGGAATGAGGCTTAGAAGGAAGCCTGGAATGAGGCTGAGAAGGAAGCCTGGAATGAGGCTTAGAAGGAAGCCTGGAATGAGGCTTAGAAGGAAGCCTGGAATGAGGCTTAGAAGAAAGCCTGGAATGAGGCTGAGAAGAAAGCCTGGAATGAGGCTTAGAAGAAAGCCTGGAATGAGGCTGAGAAGAAAGCCTGGAAAGAGGCTTAGAAGGAAGCCTGGAATGAGGCTTAGAAGAAAGCCTGGAATGAGGCTGAGAAGAAAGCCTGGAATGAGGCAGAGAAGGAAGCCTGGAATGAGGCAGAGAAGGAAGCCTGGAATGAGGCTTAGAAGAAAGCCTGGAATGAGGCAGAGAAGGAAGCCTGGAATGAGGCTGAGAAGAAAGCCTGGAATGAGGCTTAGAAGAAAGCCTGGAATGAGGCAGATAAGGAAGCCTGGAATGAGGCTTAGAAGAAAGCCTGGAATGAGGCTTAGAAGAAAGCCTGGAATGAGGCTTAGAAGGAAGCCTGGAATGAGGCTGAGAAGGAAGCCTGGAATGAGGCTTAGAAGAAAGCCTGGAATGAGGCTGAGAAGAAAGCCTGGAATGAGGCTTAGAAGAAAGCCTGGAATGAGGCTGAGAAGAAAGCCTGGAATGAGGCTGAGAAGAAAGCCTGGAATGAGGCTGAGAAGAAAGCCTGGAATGAGGCTGAGAAGAAAGCCTGGAATGAGGCTTAGAAGAAAGCCTGGAATGAGGCTTAGAAGAAAGCCTGGAATGAGGCTTAGAAGAAAGCCTGGAATGAGGCTGAGAAGAAAGCCTGGAATGAGGCTGAGAAGGAAGCCTGGAATGAGGCTGAGAAGAAAGCCTGGAATGAGGCTGAGAAGGAAGCCTGGAATGAGGCTTAGAAGGAAGCCTGGAATGAGGCTTAGAAGGAAGCCTGGAATGAGGCTTAGAAGGAAGCCTGGAATGAGGCTTAGAAGGAAGCCTGGAATGAGGCTGAGAAGGAAGCCTGGAATGAGGCTTAGAAGGAAGCCTGGAATAAGGCTGAGAAGGAAGCCTGGAATGAGGCTGAGAAGGAAGCCTGGAATGAGGCTTAGAAGGAAGCCTGGAATGAGGCTTAGAAGAAAGCCTGGAATGAGGCTTAGAAGGAAGCCTGGAATGAGGCTGAGAAGAAAGCCTGGAATGAGGCTTAGAAAAAAGCCTGGAATGAGGCTTAGAAGGAAGCCTGGAATGAGGCTTAAAAGAAAGCCTGGAATGAGGCTGAGAAGGAAGCCTGGAATGAGGCTGAGAAGGAAGCCTGGAATGAGGCTGAGAAGGAAGCCTGGAATGAGGCTTAGAAGAAAGCCTGGAATGAGGCTGAGAAGGAAGCCTGGAATGAGGCTTAGAAGGAAGCCTGGAATGAGGCTTAGAAGGAAGCCTGGAATGAGGCTTAGAAAAAAGCCTGGAATGAGGCTTAGAAAAAAGCCTGGAATGAGGCTTAGAAAAAAGCCTGGAATGAGGCAAAAAAGAAAGCCTGGAATGAGGCTTAGAAGAAAGCCTGGAATGAAGCTTAGAAGAAAGCCTGGAATGAGGCTTAGAAGAAAGCCTGGAATGAAGCTTAGAAGAAAGCCTGGAATGAGGCTTAGAAGGAAGCCTGGAATGAGGCTTAGAAGGAAGCCTGGAATGAGGCTTAGAAGGAAGCCTGGAATGAGGCTTAGAAGGAAGCCTGGAATGAGGCAGAGAAGAAAGCCTGGAATGGGGCAGAGAAGAAAGCCTGGAATGGGGCAGAGAAGAAAGCCTGGAATGGGGCAGAGAAGAAAGCCTGGAATGAGGCTTAGAAGGAAGCCTGGAATGGGGCAGAGAAGAAAGCCTGGAATGGGGCAGAGAAGAAAGCCTGGAATGAGGCTTAGAAGGAAGCCTGGAATGGGGCAGAGAAGAAAGGCTGGAATGGGGCAGAGAAGAAAGGCTGGAATGGGGCAGAGAAGAAAGCCTGGAATGGGGCAGAGAAGAAAGCCTGGAATGGGGCAGAGAAGAAAGCCTGGAATGGGGCAGAGAAGAAAGCCTGGAATGAGGCTGAGAAGAAAGCCTGGAATGAGGCTGAGAAGAAAGGCTGGAATGGGGCAGAGAAGAAAGCCTGGAATGAGGCAGAGAAGAAAGCCTGGAATGAGGCAGAGAAGAAAGCCTGGAATGAGGCTGAGAAGAAAGCCTGGAATGAGGCTGAGAAGAAAGCCTGGAATGGGGCAGAGAAGAAAGCCTGGAATGGGGCAGAGAAGAAAGCCTGGAATGAGGCTGAGAAGAAAGGCTGGAATGAGGCAGAGAAGAAAGCCTGGAATGGGGCAGAGAAGAAAGCCTGGAATGAGGCTGAGAAGAAAGGCTGGAATGGGGCAGAGAAGAAAGCCTGGAATGAGGCTGAGAAGAAAGGCTGGAATGGGGCAGAGAAGAAAGGCTGGAATGGGGCAGAGAAGAAAGGCTGGAATGGGGCAGAGAAGAAAGGCTGGAATGGGGCAGAGAAGAAAGGCTGGAATGGGGCAGAGAAGAAAGGCTGGAATGGGGCAGAGAAGAAAGGCTGGAATGGGGCAGAGAAGAAGGCCTATGAAGAGGCTATAAAGAAAACCAGACAGAGTGATAGTTTGTAAGTCTTTGATATCTCTTTCTTTTTGAATTAATTTTTCTATAACATTGTTCTAATTACTACGGTACTGTTTTGCAAACATTTGGTGAAAAAGTATTGCGAGATTGTCTAGTAGAAAATCTCTTGCTGCCTTGATCAGGTCAATTGATAAGGTATCTGCACCTGCTACTTTGCCTCTGCTCATTCCTTACTGTGATTCATGTATTTCACTCTTGTTTACGTAGTTACTTCAATGTTGATAGTTTCCATGGTGACGTGTTCAGCTTCCCTTTCATTACTACTATACAAGTTTCTAAAGAATTCCTCCGCTACCTTGATCACCTCATCCCTAATATTCGAAATCTGATCTTGTTATGTTTTTTCTTCTTCTAAGTATACAGTTGGTTTCTGATAATGCCAAGTGTCCTTCTTGTTATCTTCATACTTGTGCACTTTACAGTTTCTTCAATCATTTTCATGTTGGTTTTTAGAATCCCTATAATTAAATTTTTTTCAATTTTTTTTTTGTGTGTATTTGTTTATGGTTTTAATCAGTTCCACCGTTTCAATTTTGTCTCATCTTGTCTTTGTTACTATTCTGTAACGTTTTATGAGATCCTTGGTGGCTGTTGAGAGTTTTCCGCTGTTTTCGTTTGGTACCTTCCTACCTACTTTTAATGCTGATTCTAATACTGCATTAGTTAGGTTGTCATTTAAACTCGCTATGTTTCCATTCACTTCGTCCACTAGTATCGCGTTCCTTCTCAGAAAAGAAAATGCCGTTCGGTAACCACGTCCTAAATTTTCCCAATCAGTGATTTCCTTTTACTTAGCAAATAGGTAACTGATATACAATAATGCTAAAGGCAAATTAATTAATTGAAATCCAACACAATACATTGTATTAACACACACACACACACACACACACACACACACACACACACACACACACTTTCTGATTCAGATTAATAATGCGCAGGAGACCAATTTTGGTGCATGTCACGCACACACGCACACAGTGAATATCATTTGTACTACTTGATCCTTTCCTTGGATTCAAGTCTTACATCGTCATCAAGTTACATGTATAAAGTGTATCGATACCACTCAATAAAGATTCATTCTAATAATATCCACAAAACCTTTATTCCATTATTCTGAAGTATAAAGAAGAGAAGGAGGCTCGTAATATGTAATACAGTTAACTAATCAGTGGTCGCTCTAAAGGTTCGAGGCTTCGTAACTGAATTAATGGTTCGAGACTTTGGTTCGAGCTATTGTCGACTGGTTCACCGTCGGGCCGGAGGCTGCCTCCCTTAGTGTGGGTGAAGCCGTGCTGGGAACTGTGGCGTCTACTGGCTGTGGAAAATATCTTGTTTTAGGAGCTCGTATGGTAAGTATTGAGCCTGACTTGTTGGTACATGTAATGCAGGAGTGTGGTGTTGATAAGTAGGTTGAGGAAGAATATGATGATGTAAGGTTTTAATTGTTGAAAGACATTGTTATTGTGGTACTGTGTGGGAAGAGTAAGCCCACCTCTGCCTCCCCTTGACCCCTGCATACACACTTGACTTGCCTTCTTTGCAATTAAGTTGTTGCTTGTTGTGATGAATCTCAATTAAGAGAAAGTAGGCTTTTTAGTACGTCTGAGTCTCGCTGTTTGCAGTGTGCCAGGAGTAGCGGAAAGGAAATGTGCACCGAACGTGTTGACTGTCAATTTCACTATAGCTCTTTAATTATTATTCTATACCTATTTTATGTAAGCCTCATACTTTTCGAGTTATATAAAAAAAAGAAATTCAGCCAAGAAGTATAAGGGGGGAAAACGTTAGTATAGGTTAGGTTGGGTTTAGGTTTGGTGAAAATTTCAACAGAACTCTTGAAAATTAGTTGAAAGGGGTTCCTGGGCATGCTGATCACTAATCTGAACTGGGTTTTATGATTAATATAATATTCAATACAATGATATAAATTTCTATTCTGTTCGCTTTGCTCATACTCAAGGAGAGGCCTAATGAACGCAGTAGGACAGGGTGTGTCCGTGCACGTGTTGAGTACATAACGATCTCGGAAGCGTCTCAGGCATTGGTAGGGTAGTCTCGGTCAAGGCAGTGGTGGGTGGCGACAGGAAGTTTTCAAAGGGATTGACGGACCAAGGTGTTATAGACTCTCTCAACACGAATATGTGCGGCGAGGCTTGAATACGAAGCAGCGACCTTAAAAACAAAACATGCTGGTAAAATTTTACATCTTCACCATAATAGCGTTTGTTTACGTCTCAATCTTCGTCCAACTCTCTACTTTTGATCATAGAGAACATTTGATAGCTTCTATATTAACCTAACCTAACCTAATCTATATTAACCAAACTTTAACCTACATTGACAAATAACAGAACCTTGTTCAAACAAAACTAAACTTTATTTTTCGAAGATAAGGTCTCACAGAAAACATTGAATGTCTCACAAACTAAGAGTTTGCGACGGAAATGTAATTGAAGAAAACCTTCTCAAAATGCATCAGGTAATGCAAAAATATAACCTTGAATTCTCTAGAGCATTGTGGTGAAGATGTAAAATAATACCAATATGCTGTATCAAATAACGTGTGGCATCGCAGAATCTTGGGTAACATACGAGGAAATATCCATCAAATCAACGCCTGCCAGTGAGACTAAATAGAGGCATGTAACCTGCATAGTGTGTGAACGTCAACGCTGCCTGTATGGGCATATGGGTTGCATCTCTAAGACAAGCCTGAGTGGACGAAGCAAAAGGGATGCCACAGTGTCCATATCTAGAGCAAGTTAATATGTTCCTGGTGATAATATTCAATAAAAGAACATCGCCTGCGTGTAGAGACAGACAGAGGAAATGGGTGAAGCAAGGACCTTCCCCGCCCTCCCTTCTTTCATGCATCTTCCTCATTATGATGATGGTGATGATAATGATAACCGCAGGCAGCCGGTCACAGGCGTCCAGGTGTATGTCATTATCAGGAGTCTAAGACAGGCAACAAAATCATAATAAAAAAATATTTGAACACTGTGAAGGCATTAAATTTAATATTTACATGTTAAGAGAAAGAAGATATGTATTATTTTGTAACATGGAAATATTTGTTTTACTAGTCATGTTTAATTGAAAGCATATCTAAGAGAAAGGGTAAATATATTTTATTAATTTGAAATATGGAAATAGGGTTAAGTAAAAACATATTTATTTCTTATAATTCATTTGTTTCTTTACTTTTCTAACTTTACTTGAGTGTATCAGTTTCATTATGGAATTATACATAATATTATATCTGAATTGGGCTAAAATTTCAACCCAAAATATACACTCCCAACCTAACCTAACCTATTCTCCTTTACTTTATAACCTAACCTATTCTCCTCTACTTTATAACCTAACCTATTCTCCTCTACTTTATAGGTATGTAAAGGTCCTTGGTAAGAAATGGAACTAAAATGACCAATAATAATACCGGGAAAAGCTATAAGAATTTTATTCTCATTTACTACCTTGAAGGTTGTTCACAGCCTGCACTGGTTTCCTGATGTTGATATAACTGACACATTAATAAATCAACCCAACTACTATTTTTCTCAGTATTTCGGTAAATAGCATCATCCAGACATCCTTTCCTATTTCATCGTGTAGATTTTTTATCTTTCTGAGTATTTAGATAGTTGAACTAGGTAAGCAAATTAAGAAATAACAGTAATATTAAAATTTAAATGATTAGGGAGTCCAGCGGGCGACACCTCCTGTTAGGACGTTAGGTTTGATTTATTTTAGGTTTGGTCATTTTGCCGAAAAATGGTTATCATATTAATTCAAAATACATCGAAATCTATCAGAATAATATAGTTTTGTCTTGAAAATAAAAGGATACTGCTTTCCGAAAATTAATTTTTTTCTCTCCCTCGTTGACTGATGAGTTCACGCCGCCATCCAAATTCTTCAAAAAAAAATTCATATTATCATTATACCCCTACAACATGTTGCTGTATTGTTAAATATTTTTTCATATATATTTCAGAAAATAATATAACTATATGGGGATAAGAATTTGTGTAATTTGCTAAAATTGCTTTGTTAAGCTCCCAAGCCTGCGTTACCAAAGGTTCCAATTTCGGGTATCGATACAAACAAACAACACCGCGAAAGACGACTGTGAAATCGGATTTGTTGATGGTGGTGATGATCACTGCTCAATGGTAACGATCACTATAGGAAGCGACTGAGAAATCAGCTCTGAGTGACTAATGGCCTCACAGGAGTGGTGAAGGTCAAGAAGCGCACTGTAACCTTGGTGTTGGGCCGTCTAATGCATTACATTAAAACGAAGGACAACAGGAGGCAGGACCTGTATTTGGATAAAGGTGGGAAGGCAAACTCTAAATTACGTTTTGTCGCAGTGCTGTGTGGTGCTTGGAGACTTAATGACCCAGGACTGTGACATCCGGGTTGTCATAATTTACTTTCCCAGAGAGAAACACAACAGTGTGTGCTGAGTGCTGCACATCCTTCACGGCCAACACTGCTGCGTACTCGAACGTAGAAAGGAGAGATTGACACGACATTGTGGTGCGTGCAAGGACTTTCCATCCATCATCATCATCGTCAATCTTGTTTTGAGGTTTTGCTCAACTGGCAAGGGATGGTCTTGTTTATGCAAAACATTCTTGCGTACTGTGACTGTACTACACCTTGTCTCTTGGCCTCACCCATCCACTCCCTTGAATATTGTTCCGTATTACACAAACTAAAAGATCGAGTTGACATTCGTACATTGTATTTCACTTCTAAGCATTTTGTTAAGCGGCCTTCCTCCAACCATTCTCTTGATGTTTATTTTATGTCCATATGGTTTCATTGTAATTGTACAATACATGATACAATTTGTTGTTTCATACATTATATTCAAAATACGCTATAACACTTTGGTAAAGCGATGTAACATTTCATTTGGTTGAAAAGCTGTAATACGTCTGGCTGTCTAAGACTGTAAAAGAAAAATAAATATTGCCATTAAGTCGCGTAATATATCAATACACCAGATTGTGATCCGCCGCAGACACTACATGTAGTGTCTGCGGCGGATCACAAACAACTGCCGACGTTGTTTGCAAACAACGTCGGCAGTTGTTTCGGTCTATAAATAGGAAGCTCCGAGGCTGTTATATTGCTTGTATGACCTTCGACTTTTTGTGTTGAGTGTTGTACGCCTATTGAGTCGCATGGTAGAAGGAAATGTCGAGGACAACAATTACATGAAGGCCATTTCGATAGTTAAGAAAACACTTTTCAACGGCGCAGTTTGAACGGCTAATAAGGCTAGAAATCGTATGATCTATTTTAAAGTCTTTAATATAATCAGTTGTATTTTGATAAAGAAATATAAAAATCATGGAAGATGAAACTTTCCTGAAATACTTTGATATCCGAAACTAGTTAAATAACAAAACATATGCATAAATATAGTCTTCATTTATAATATGACTAGTTATTCATTAGGGAATTAAAGTATAACAGTCACGGCTTGTCATCCCAACATCCTGGAAGTTAGTTAATTGTCAAATAATCAAAGGAAGGCATCTGTTTCCTATTACCTGCACGCCAGACAACCTTCAAACTTAGCACGTCCTTCATGTCAATAGTCCTTTGTTATAACAATTAAAACTTGTGTAGAACCAAAAATACTACGAAAAAAAAGTTCAGTAAAAGTTTGCATATCAACTCCAAACCTCATCACGTCGCCTCGCCCTCAAGGACACTCCTACCTGTTGGGAAGATGGAGTCTTACCTGATTTGAATTAAAGTTTCCAGGTGTAGTTAGCTGCCAACACTGTATTCCCCTCCCCTTCTTCTTCCCCTGCCCCTGCTCCTTCCCCTCTCCCCTCTCCCACATACTCAATCATAATATGTTTGTGTTTATCTCTTCTCGGACAAAATTACCTATACATGCATTAGAGGGTCTGTCACGGGTTCAGGTAACAATATTATTTATTGTGTAGAACTCGTGATGATAAAATTCTGGTAGGATAATTACAAGCCTTCCGACACCAACCTCTTTCACTTCACCTTCTTCGGGAGACCCTGTATCACCTAAGTTTTAAATCTAATGTACCCAGAGTGTTTGGCAAAGTAAACAAGTCTAGCAAGCTTCTTTAGTTTATTTAAATAAGCTCACCCTGAAAAAGAAGTCATCATTAAGACTCACACACAATTCACTCGCTAACCTGGCTATAAAACTTAATTGTAAGCCTTACGAGTTTCCTTACTCCACTTAAGAACTTCCTACTCTTAAGGATGTAGTGTGGGTGCGGGCGCGGGTACACACGTGGGTGCGGGCGTGCACGTAGGTGCAGGCGTGGGTTCACAAGACAACTCCACCAGACTCCACTCTTCCACCTCAGCTCCACCGCCGGTTTCTTCTGCAAAGAAACTCCAAGAAACTCCACCTCTCTCCACACAGCTAGACTCAGCCTCTCCACTCAGAGACAACTCCACTTAGCTAGCTCAGCCTCCACTCAGAGACAACTCCACTTAGCTAGCTCAGAGAAACTCCACCTCTCTCCACACAGCTAGACTCAGCCTCTCCACTCAGAGACAACTCCACTTAGCTAGCTCAGCCTCCACTCAGAGACAACTCCACTTAGCTAGCTCAGCCTCCACCCAGAGACAACTCCACTTAGCTAGCTCAGCCTCCACTCAGAGACAACTCCACTTAGCTCTCTCTCCTGAGACCACGTGGCGTCCACCTTGGACTCCACTCCACTTGCACCTCCGGTTTCTTCTCAAAGAAACTCCACGTATCTCCTGCGTAACCTTGCAAATCGCAGTCCACAGACGATGCGAGAGTTTGCTAGAAAATGCAAGAAATAATATACGTGGAAAAAGAATCCACCCCCCAACCTCGACCTCACTCCACCGCGACCCCACCAAGACTGACCCCGCTTCCCGGGCAGCGTGGGGTCACAAACACCGCGACCTCACGACATGCCATACGCCGCCATATTAAGTCTTCTGTAAGACTTAATTCGTATACTATGACCTCACTCTCACAAGGCCATAAATATTACACATCATGCAACTATCCCTACAATTAAGTAGTCCTGCTTGCATGCAAAAATGTCTCCCAGCTTGATAATACCCCCCATGGATATAATGTAATCTGGATTCTACCCACACTCCTTGCCTGAATTACTGGAATATCATTGGTTTCGGCACGGGTTGTCCGTGACGTCAAAAAGGAATATTCCACGCCAGGGACGCCGTCATCTCGTCACGTAGACCAAATTCCATGACTAAACATTTCTAACCCATGACGAGCTGCCTCTGTTCTGGAAGGCCAAAATTCCAGCCATGACAGGTTCGTTAGGGAGAGGTGAAAGGAAGTAAAACCGCAATAGATTACGTCACCTTGAGGGTATAATAAATGCATCCAACATCACTTAGGTGTGTGCTACGACTTTCCAGCGGAGGATATCACAAGGCAGGTTTTAAGAGGCAAACAAATCGGCATACTACCTTGAGATACATGCACACACACACACACACACACACAGTCTATTACGTCGCTATTTCCGTGGCAAAACCGAGTGGTGGCGTGGCGCACAAAATTTTCCTCCTTTCGTCACGTCCCTTGCGAGATACTTAATTAAGAATGTGGAAGATGTGGAAGGTGTGGAAGATGTGGGTGTCAGTCATGTAAGAGGGAGAGGAGCTTTTTGAGTTTTACAATTTGGTCAGATCTTTGGGAATTTCCATGTAATTTTTGGGAATATGTTATGCAGTTCTACCGTTTTTTTGGGTTCAAGCATACGTATACTAATGAGTTTATATATTACTCTCTCTCTCTCTCGCTCTCGCTCTCGCTCTCGCTCTCCCGCTCTCTCGCTCTCTCGCTCTCTCTCTCTCTCTCTCTCTCTCTCTCTCTCTCTCTCTCTCTCTCTCTCTCTCTCTCTCTCTCACCCTCTCTCACCCTCTCTCACCCTCTCGCGTGTCCACTTCACACCCGCTTGTCATAGAAGACAGACGTGTCCCAACAGCTGTGTCCACAAAACGCCGAGCTAAGTTTATTTACCTATTGTGAACAAACAGTTAACTAAGGAATATATAGTTGAGTTATATATCTGGTGAACATTAGTTTGTGAATTAGACTATAATTGACTATATAGATTAAATATAATTAGTTATTGTTAGTATATGGTTCAGTTGTTGAATAACCAATAGTGTATTAGTATTAAATAGTTCATTATTATAAGATATATTGTTGAACAGTGATATTGCTAAACGTGATATTGTTGAACACAGCTATTTATTAGATCAGAACCAGTTCTCTAAATTAGTCGTGTGGCTAGGCTTGTTACAAAATTTTACGAGGCAGTTTAAAGGATTAAATTTGGCGCCAGCTACTCGTTATGAGTGTTTAACTTGTAAAAAATTATTCATTAAGGATTTCCTTATCCAGGAAAATGATGAATATGTTTGCTACTTATTTTGTGAAGTATTAAGCAAAATAAGCGGTAAATTAGAAATTATGGATACGAGGATAGCAAAGTTAGAAGCTGCAGATAAAAGCGTTGTTTTAGAAAAGGATGTTGGAGAGAAAGATAGAGAATTAGTGATCAATGAATCAGTTGTTCAAATTAATCTTATGGAAGATAGGATTACGAAATTAGAGAAAAATGACTTCCAACGTGTCAGAAGAGGGAGCAAGGTTGAGAGAGGTGTCAGTTATAGCGGTGTTGTCATGCGAAACAGGTTCCAGGTATTAGAAAACCAAGTTCGTGATGAGCCTGGCGTCATATTGGTTGGTGATAGTCTAGTAAGACATCAAGACGAGGAGTTTTGTGTGAAAGGACCAAGGAGGAAAAATTTCTGCTATTCGGGAAAGAGTTAAAAATATAACAGATAAAATTGATAGTTAGTCGTTAATTCTTCCGAAGAAACTATTTTTGTGTATCAAGTTGGCACACAACGTTATTAAGGACAGGTTCGAGGATTGGACGAGAAATATAAGACAATGATAAGAAAGATTAAGGATAGCCGCAGGCGGTCAGTGGTCTGCGGATTGATTCCCAGATATGATGTTGGTCCACTCGTCCTTAGTAGAATGTTAGGGATAAACACACGTCTAGAGAAATTATGTAGTAAGGAAGATGTGATGTATGTTGATGTGTGGGATCATTTCAGCAACGATAGGAGCTTGTTTAGCGGAGATGGTCTTCACCTTAACAGAGTAGGAAAAGCGAGATTAGGTAGAGTTTTGGATAAAGGTGTGAAATACGAGTTAATAAGAAATAAGGCGAAATTACCAAAAAGAGGGATTCAGCCTGTCCAAACTAGTCGTGAGGTAGTTATAGGCGAGCCAAACGAGGTCAATACAATAGGTACTCAGACAGATGGCCAGGTAGATTTTAGGCCCTTGTCTGTTGACAGAAGTACAGAGACAAGCAGCCAAGAAGTTTTGAGGTCTGATGCGATAAATTTTCAAAGAGGGCTCGAATAAACACTAAGTATAGCCCTAAAGCGTCTGAGAAAAAAGCATCTTTTACGCTAACGTAAGGAGTATTATTCTGAAACTAAATCAGTTGATAATACATGCGACCACCGAAAACCCAGACATTATTGTGTTAACGGAATCGTGGATAAATACACGCGACAAACATCAAATTGCGGAAGTGTCATTAAATGGTTATAATGTATTCGAGAAATGCTGTACACATAAAAATGGAGGTGTTTTATTATATGCAAAAAATTATATGAAGGTCGT
>JAPQNM010000018.1:5638915-5641415 GCA_029783475.1 Metacarcinus magister
GCTTTGCCTTCACTGCACCAACACTGTAGATTCGTTAACACCCGCTGGCTGGGGCGGCTCGCACGGTCCCTCTCGTTTAGGGATCATAACCCTGAGTTACCAACAGAAAGATCACGAGAAATAGAAGTCAAGTAACTTAAACTAAAGCATTTACATAATTTAATAATAACTAAGGAGTCCACACAGGGGCAGGGAAAGAATCGACGGAAGTGATGGAATGTCCCTTCACTCCTCGTTCTCTTTATCTTAGTGTTATTTGCACTTACCTAGACACGCTGTTATGTTTATGGTTATGTTTTAATCTTAAATTAAGATACTTCAATCCAAGAGTCGTTAATTATGTCTTACTATCCTAGGGAAAAGAATGTGAGGTGTGGCGACTTAATACTGGTCCTCATCAGAGGGGAAATGCAAAACGCGAGATTTGTACATTACGTGCCACACGGCGGGAGGTAGACTGGCTGTGTGGATGAGCAGTCATGGGGCGGCGCTGGTCAAGCAGCTTCTTTGGCAGAAGCCTCACCTCCTCAACGGGCAAGTACTGGCGTGCAGGACTTGACGTTACAGTTAACCCCAAGGTCCCCAGGGGCGCCTGACTCACTAAGAACAACAACCACCACTCGCACTCGAGTGAGTGAGTCTTCAGTACATATCATCCATTAGAACAGAACGCCACAGCGTCGTATTGATGACTCCAGTCTCATGATTTATTGTCGTGAACAAATGGGAGATTTGTTGAGAAGAGAGAAATTCCTGGAGGTGACATAAACGTCAAGTTCTGCAGGTTGGTAAGCTGTGCCCACAGAGGAAAGGTGCGGCATTATGTCGGGGTGTTGGGGAGGCAGGGGTAGGGGCGTGTAAAGTGTTAATTTGGGATGTGGATAGAAGACGTGAGGAGGTGCATGATGCCGCGGGCGTACTGGGAAGCTGTTTCTCGGGTGAGCTTCTGCGTGTAGTAGTCGAGGGAGTAGGAGAGGCGGCCGCGGAAGGTCTGAAGGGTGTGCTGGCAGAGGGTGGGCATGAAGTGGCAGGACACGGTCCGTAGCAGCCGCGTCGCCTCCACCTCAGAGCCGCTGCCGGGGAAGGTCTTACTCAAGTTGCCCATGTTGGTGACAGTATAGTGGTTGTCGTTGCCGGAGGGCAGCCCAAGCTTGGCCAGCACAGCGTTAAAGAAAATGATGAGACTCAAGCTGCGGCTCATCTGCTGCAACTTGAGTGCTCGTTTGGTCTCTGTAAGATGGTAATGCAGGAGGGCGTGCACGCGGCGGGTGTACTCCCAGAAGGCGTCCAAGTCTTGGAGCTCCGTCGGGAAACTCACGTCGAGCAGCGAAATGTGGCAACCGAGGGTGTTGGGCCTGAGTTCTTGTGGCCAGTAGCGACGCATGTTGACTACCTGCTGGGAGCACATGTTGGTATGGCCAACGTCAGGGTTCTTGGCGGCCACCATGACGTACATGGCCAAGTTGGCTGCGGCAGTGAAGGCGGAGTTGAGCGTGACTCCCTCCATCTTGCAACGTAGCAGGAGTTTGTGGGTAGAAACTTCGTCCAGCTCCAGCTGCAGCAGATGCGTCGCCGCCTCCAGTTGTCGTGGCATACGATACACGGTAATGAAATTCCACACGGGAATGCCGAAGGTGAGGACGATGGTATATAAACGACGCAGGAAAATGCTCAAGTAAAACAATCGGGAACCCGCCTCCTCACCAAGACAGTCCTGGAGCGGCGCAGGAAAGATGCCTTCCTGCCGCAGATCCACAGTGCGACCGGCGGCGAGGTCGTTCAGCACCTTGAGGAACACTTGACAGAACTTCATGTTGGTGCTGCCATCGCTCACGTTGTGGTGGAACCCAAAAATGGACACGTATTTGTATTTAACGTTGTGGTTTGAATCTCGTTCAACGTCGTCGCCTCCGCCAACAGTGACGAAGCGTGTGAACCACAGCGGACCGTCGAACATGCGGTAGCGGCGCCGCACCAGCCGTTGTACCGTGGCCTCCACGTCGTCGGTGGTGAGCTCCTCCACGTCCACCACCTCTCGCGTCATCTCCCGCCACCAGAATTCACCGTCCCGGTAGTCGAGGTACAGCCGGAGGTTTGGCATTTTCCTGTGGAAGAGAAGGTTATACCACATCCAAGACTACACAGCTTGCTATTCCCAGGTATGACAATGTCCCCGCCTTGTTAGCTCGTGGCAGAGGGTCTCGCCAGTCCACAAGTTTCATCGTGTCTTCAAGTCTCCAAGGGCGCTAGCCTGAGGAAATCATGTCATTCTATTATTGAAAACTTTCCAGAAGTCTCGGAAACAAAGTGAAACACTAAACTATTTGGAGTGCTTGTGACTGTTCTGTGAGGCCGATGTGACGACTAATTTTACACTTACATGCAGATGATATATTCATACATGGGATGGAAAAAATTACCTGTGTCTGAGGGTCGTTACCTGTACATCAAGACGGAGGCAAGTTTCACCATTTCGAAGTTCAGCGGAACCCGTGACTCA
>JAPQNM010000018.1:5666415-5683915 GCA_029783475.1 Metacarcinus magister
AGGGTGTTTGACAGTGGTATTTTGTCTTTCTCCTCCCCTTTCCTCCCCTCTCCTCTCCTCTCCTCTCCTCTCCTTGCCGTGGTACCGTACGTGCATAAGAACCCCCTGCCGTGTCGTTAGAGAGCATGGTGTGTGTATATACGCAGTGCCTTGGTTGGCCTTGTCTCTCCTTGGTATCGTTAACATGCTTCCCTGTCTCTCTCTGTGTCTCTCTCTCTCTCTCTCTCTCTCTGTCTCTCTCTGTCTCTCTCTCTCTCTCTCTCTCTCTCTCTCTCTCTCTCTCTCTCTCTCTCTCTCTCTCTCTCTCTCTCTCTCTCTCTCTCTTTTTTCTCTTCCTTTTATTTTCTCTTTCTCTTTGTCTCTCTCTTCGCCTACCCTGTTCCTTATTGTTGCTTCCAGTCCCGTTGCATCGGTTGTTTGCTGTGGTTTTTGTTTACTCTTGGTCGGATATTTTTGATGTATGAAAACTTCGCCTTTTTATTGTTGATTCCCTTCCATCGTACTGTATCGGGTATAGTGTAGGGTGAGGTGATGTGGAAGAGGGCGGGTGTCAGGGTGTGCGGAGTGTGCAGGGTGGAGGAGCCGTGCCTGAGGCTGCAGCAAGGGTTATCGGGAAGGAGAAACGCTTTTAGACCCTAGCAGGAATATCACGCACTTCATCACTAGCGCTCCACACTAATGGGCGTACACACACAAACGTACACACATGGTATGTTGCCAGCAAGTCTTTTATTTTATGTAGATATGTATGTACCTATTATCCTTGATGTCCAATAACACAGACACCGTAAAGCACGGGGACGGAAGAGTGAAGAGGGTATATAGAAGTGTGAGAAAATGTACGAGTCTGCTGGTATCCATAGTTACCTTATAGCTTCATAAGCCTCATGCCAATGTAATAAATTTCCAGAGGCAAGAACAGACAACGAATGAATGTTTGCTTGCTTGCTTGAGTTGCATGGCACGTCTCTGCCTTTAGTGTGGTGGTCGTTGGATGACTTTGTAGGTGGATGCAACGCTTCCTCGGTGAAGAGGCAGATATTTTTTTTCTACATCAACCGTTGGCGTCAGTAGGCTTTATGGAGGCTAAGATGGACTTGCCTCATTGCCCGTTATTTGGCGTAGGTTTATATATATATATATATATATATATATATATATATATATATATATATATATATATATATGTGTGTATGTATATGTATATATAGATATATGTATTTACATCTATGATACATAGGCTCAGGCTCCAACTGATGAATTTTTGTTTTTGTCCTTGAGACTAACGCGTCATGAATAAAACATGCAACGAAGCATGGAAGCATTGCCAAAGGTCGGGGACGAGCTTGGAAGACCGGAAGGACTTAGAAAATAATGACCATTCTATGAAAATGGCGTTGGTAAAATATAAAAAGAAATTTCCGGACTCAAGTGTTGTTCTGTCCAATGTAATTATACTCTGCTGAAAAGTTCGTTGATGCTTTGTGCATGATATATTTCTTTTAGCGGGGAGGTGGGAGGGTCAAGGTGGTGCTCGCTACTTCCTACTTCTATGTGGCAAAAGGCAAAGAACCTCGAATAGCAATGTTGTTGACTATAATATATCAAGGAAATTAGTGTAAAGGTTGGAATCCCATCTTAATCCCCAGCTTGCCTCCGCCCTGCAGGAAGGGTCACCTCCAACGCTGGTGTATCTTCCAGAATTGGCTGGTTGCCAAGTTTTTCTTTTTAATTTTTCGTCATTAGGAGTGTATTGGCGGTGTTCTTGAACGGTCTAAAGAGAAAGGACAAGCTGTGTAAGTCTAAATAATTGTTTTACGTAAATTTAATGTTAATAGTTTAATGTTTGACTTTGACCTGCCACGTTTTTGCTTTCGATACTAGATTCAAGTGGTCTTCACGGTCACCTTCCCCGAGGGAAAGACAACCCTCCCTGTCTTATTAATGGAGGGACGGGGGAAGGCAAGCATTTCCTGCCTCAGCATCAAGCCTTTTGACGGCGGTCAGACAAGCCTACACATTTAGTTGCATGTAATAACAGGGGAAGTAACATTAATCCTGACCAAACTGTCAAACATTTCCACCTGGAGGCTTGTTTCTCCTCCTTCAAAGGTCATGATTCAATTCAGTCCTTTATCCATCTCCACCTGCGTCACTCCACTAACTAGGCCCGGCCCCATCACCCCTCTAACGCCCTTCACCATCAGCCCATCTTTGTCACCCCATCCTCACCCCTACCATCGAAATTCAAAATACGATGCGACCAGTGGCGGGTGGAAGGGAGTGGCGTTGAGGCTGGAGGGTGGTAGGTGCTTGGGCGGGGGTGGGGAGGGATAGTAGGTGCTTGGGCGGGGGTGGGCGGGGATGGGGAGGGGTAGGAGGCGACCCTGCTCCAACTTTTTTTTTTTTAACATGAATCTCACTTGATCTGATTTTTTTTATATTGACCTGATATTTTTTTGTTATCCAACACAAAAAAAATCGTTCTCCTCCATCCCCTTTCCTCCCTGCCCTTCCATCCCCTCTTCTCTCTCTCTCTCTCTCTTTCTCTCTCTCTCTCTCTCTCTCTCTCTCTCTCTCTCTCTCTCTCTCTCTCTCTCTCTCTCTCTCTCTCTCTCTCTCTCTCTCTCTCTCTCAAACACACACAGGGATCACAGCTGTGGTTTATTTTTCAGTCCTACTCGCCTCCCTTACTACTCTTACATACTTACTTACTTACTTACCTACTTAGAGACGCGATTCTTGACCTCATTCTCACGGGTTTTTAGTATTTAATGTCACGTTTCAAATAACTTGGAGCTTGTGTTCCCCTTGTAGGCCGGTAAGTGGGCACAACAAGGTTAAGTTTATATAGCTGACTTGTGACGCGGGAGAATGACCTACAACTCTTCCTTTCATGTTCTCAGACTCCGCTTCTACTCTAGGGGATTCAAGATCATGTCTGGGGCGCACAGAGGTCACTGGCTCCCCGGGACGTCTCCTCTGGACCAGACAATGTATTGCTTATGCTTGCCTGTGTTGTTTTCGTGCACCATGATGGACCGTATTTACTTAAACCACATTTATGTAGTATTTTTAATACTATACATTTATATTAGTAGCTTCTGTACATTGTTTACAACTGTAATGAAAAGATTATATGGATTGGAATCATAAGGAGATTGCATTGTTAGGACCAAAGGCAAACATTGGTCGATTCAAGGTGATTTTGCCTTCAAAAGGACAAAGGAAAGACGTGTTGGTGGGGGAGGTGGTTTTTCCAAGGAGGTCTGCCAACACTGCTGAGTTGGCCGTCTTCGAGGATTCAATATCCAGATCCTTAATCTTTTTTTTGAAGCGGCGACACAATGCTCCGCCCACATGATAGGGGAAAAACAAGAATGTTACCTTCCTCATCTCTTATTAGCTGACAGAATTCCCTGGAAAATGGCAACATTACAATCCTCACATATATCAGCAATAACTCACAAAATATAGGCATTGAACTATTGTGAAATATCCATTCATCATTCATCGTCTCCAATATTTGTTAGTTCCTTAAGCACCAACAGAAAAACACAAAGTCACATTGGTAAAGGAAATGCACAGCTTAGAATTGACTTGAAAAAAATGGTTAGGATGGTAAGGGTGAAGACACCTTATCACCGCTGAAACATAACACACAGTTTGGGTTTTCTTGATAGCTGAGAACTGGACAACTAATTGACTCATTACAGCTCTAAGTTTGAACA
This sequence comes from Metacarcinus magister, assembly GCA_029783475.1. NCBI lineage: Eukaryota > Metazoa > Arthropoda > Malacostraca > Decapoda > Cancridae > Metacarcinus > Metacarcinus magister. Next base: position 5,670,147 of record JAPQNM010000018.1, read on the forward strand.
CCGAGGACATGAAGGATAGCTAGAAAAGCCTACAATTATAGTGAAAACTAGATAGATATATACGTATGTACATGAAAAAGAATATATCTGTGCATCACGCCCACGCCTACACTGCTGGCCAACCAACAGCTTGGGTCTGTTTTTGTTGACGAGGACTGCTTGTGTTCCTCCCCAAGGACAGAGCTTAGTGTCACTGCTTCATTTGATTAACCTTCGTCTCCAGCAGGTGGACATAACAGAGGCGTATAAAGTGTTAATTTGGAGTGTGGATAGAAGAGGCAGCAATGGGCGTCACACTGCAGTTGTTGGGGCCAGTAGCGTCTCATATTGACGGCTTGAAGACAGTTGATGCGTAAGGCACCTAGAGAGGGTTTTCGGCTGACAAACAGTTGGCGGCAGCCGTGAAGGCAGAGTTGACAGTGACTCCTTCCATCTTGCATCGAAGTGACAGTCTGAGGGTGGTGTCTTCGTCCAATTCGTGATACAGGAAGCGTGTCGCTGCTGGTGTCGCCTTCGGCATTTGAATTATACGGGTAAAATTCCTGACTGACACTGTTTAGTAGCTTAGTGGTAACTTCTCGCCCTGTCAATGGGCAGGCTGAGGTTCGCACCTCCATCAAGGTGCAAAGTTTTCACTGATGATCGAGCAGTTACTGTCCTCCTTGAAAACGAGGATGGGGTGTGTGGTGTGTGAATTGTCACAGCCTTACCCATAGATCGGACTATAATGAGCTCTTAATCTCTCTTTGTGAGGGTAATGGCTGGCAATCAGCAGTCCATCGCATGATCCTCAAGACCGTAGTGAATGACGGACACTTACATCCACCACCACCACCACCACCACCACCACCACCACCACCACCACCACCACCACCACCACCACCACCATCACCACCATTATTGCATAATCAGGGTCATCAACGTCATCAAAACAAACAAAGTTGGACAAAGAAGCACAACGTTTTTATCAAATCCGTACTGTTGCCCCCAAACACTCCTGTAGCATCACGGCCATGAACACGTGCACATATGCACACATGTACCCACACCTTCCAGTGGCGACGATCATTGTCCATCTGGTCCATAAGGTGTGAGGACGACGTGCACCTCAGAGTGACGCAGCGGTCGGCGGCACACGGGCCACTCTGACGCAACGTTCCGACATTTTGTTGATATTGGCCCCACGTAAGGCGTCCCACTTCTCACGGCCTAAGAAGGAAGCAAAGCAGACCGGCGTACATGGCGGAACAGACAGTGTATAGCCTCGAGCACTGTGTTGAGTGACCTCGGCTGTTGAGGGGCACCACTCACGTGAGGACACCCCCGCTCTGCCTTTGTTCCGTCTTGCTATGTATACTCAATCCTGCCACTGCCTCGCCTCCTGTCATTGTTACATCACTGTTTACTCACATCCTCGCCGCTCAGCCCCGGGTTGCTGTCACGCGTGCCTGCTTCCTTATCTCACCCGCCCACTTCCTTACCCGTAATAATTATGTTGCATTCATAGACGCACATTCATGGCATTGACACCTATCCACAGGCGTCGCCATGATTTTGTCGTGATAGGACAGTCAGCCAGGAGTTTGAATAAATTGTATTAACCGAGAGGGTCTGTGGGGGGACGAGAGGGGAGGCAAGGGATATTAGAGGGAAATTGAAGCTGTACCAAGGGAAAAGGGGAGGAGGTGCAAAGGTGGTGGCAGACGCTGTATATAAGAGGAAGGGATGAAATGGCAGAGACCGAGCATTAAAAGATACAAGTTTTTGAAATATTTTTTGCAATATTAACATTACATTAATGTCATCATTCCATGCTTAGAGAAATGGAGCAATACTTTGTATAGGCTATCTGTCTTATGAAACCTTGACCACTGGCGGACTCCCCCTGTTTACTCTTCCTCTTTTCCTCCTTTTCCTCCTTCTCCTCCTCCTCCTCCTCCTCCTCCTCCTCCTCCTCCTCCTCCTCCTCCTCCTCCTCCTCCTCCTCCTCCTCCTCTTCCTCTTCCTCTTCCTCTTCCTCCTCCTCCTCCTTCTGCGCACGTTTCAGCTGCGACCACTTCTGGCTACCCTCGGGCAAGCCTTTTGGACAGTTTTATACCCTCAGCCGCACGCGATTCAGCCAATGTCCATTAATCACGTTTGTTGCCTCTAGTACTACCCAAGGCTGTGCCAACACTGATGCCGCTCCCTCAGGCCTCACTAAAAACGCCCTCTACCGCTACCACTCCGAGGCCAGATGACAAAGAATTACTGAAGAGCGAAGGGATGGCGTAACCAGAAGGGAACAGGAAAGAAGATAATGATGGGCAGGGAAAAATTGTGATGGTGCCATGGTAAAAGAGGAGGAAGTAAGAAAGAAGGAGGAGGAAGAAGAAAGACGAAGAAGAAGAAGTAGGCGGAGGCGGAGGAGGAGGAGGAGGAGGAGGAGGAGGAGGAGGAGGAGGAGGAGGAGGAGGAGGAGGAGGAGGAGGAGGAGGAGGAGGAGGAGGAGGAGGAGGAGGAAGAGGAAGAGGAAGAGGAAGAGGAAGAGGAAGAGGAAGAGGAAGAGGAAGAGGAAGAGGAGGAGGAGGAGGAGGAGGAGGAGGAGGAGGAGGAGGAGGAGGAGGAGGAGGAGGAGGAGGAGGAGGAGGAGGAGGAGGAGGTGGAGGTGGAGGTGGAGGTCATGACTCGGCATCCTAAGGCACTTTCCCGCTACAGTCACCGTCTCTGAGGTGTAGCGTCCCTCAGGCCGTCACACATCTTGAGTCTGCCGGTGCAACAACCACACCTCATCAGCGGCATCTCTCTTGAAATAAATTGTCGTGGTATTTTTCTTTTCTGGGTAAAGGCGGAAGGACACGCGTAGGTTTCATATTTTTGAGAGTGCAATGTACTGTAAGAGCACGGCGGCGGCCTTGGCAGTGTTCTCCTGAGGAGGATGAATCGCAGTCGTCACCACTTCCCTTCCACCGACGTATTCTAAGGCGAGGTGGGTCGAGGCGAAGTGGATTAGGATGTGTGTGGAGGAGAAGAGAAGGGAGAATGGGAGAACTGGCGAGGCCATTGCTCACGGCCACCGGTTTGCATGCAATGGCGTCAGTGTGATTGTAATTCACAAGTCTAAGAGACGCGCTTTGATACCGCTGACTCCATGTAGGCGGCAGTGACCGGTTCCAAGCTCCCTCACGAGGTGCTGAAGGGGACGCCTAAACAAAAGTGTTCCACGGAAGTTAGTGAATAGCAACAGACAGTCCTGAGTGTTATGTAAGTGGGAGTTCCATGGTCTTTCGGCGCCCCACGGCTGGCCACCCAAAGCAAACTAGGCTACCAGCAGGAGCCGCGACTGAACATTTGCAGAGATAAGTCAACAGTAACAGACGGCCTTGGCCACTGCTGACAGCACAGCACAGTGCCACATGCCGCCGCCTGTCTTGTTGCATTGGGCAGAACACGACCAAAATGTTAATGGCAACAGTGGATAGTTGTAAACAACAGTGCTTTCTCCCTCACGTCCTTGTGACTGTCCAGTGTGGGTCTGCATCTTAATTGGGAACTATCCTTGCCCTTCAAGGCCAAGTGAGTGCTGGAGGAGCGAAGAGCGTATAGGGCATCATTTAAAGTATCTACGGTCGCACAGCCCGCCGCTGCTCCTCTAGCATTGGTTCATTCATGGAGCGTCAGAACTTTCACTGAGATAAGAGAGGCTGGGCTTGGCGAGCGTTGTGAAGTGTCGTAACCCTCACTGGTGAGTGCGGGTGTAGGTAGGCACACGCCATCGCGCTATGAAAACTTGGCGAGACAATTGACAGGAGCTTCTTAGCGAAGGGCAGGACGCATCTTGATCAGGAAAATGAGGTCAGATGAAGGACACAGCCGCTGCCTCCTCTGCCAACCACTACGCTTAACATGCCTGGTAAATGAGGCTCCAGCGTGTATAAGGATGAACGAGACGCCGCCACGCTGCTTGCCTGGCCAGGAAAGGAAGAAAGAAGGGAGGACGTAGCCACAATTTCTTCGCAGACAGATGTTATTTCTTCAGACGACCTTCAGAACTTCCTCACTCCCTTATCCTATTATCCCACATGTACTCACCTTCACCCTCCCACCGTATTTTCTTTCGTCTCCTCCCCCTGCCTCCCATACGGAGCCCTTCACTTTCTCTACCCTCGCTACCTTCCCCTTTCCTTCCCCAAGGACGGTGGGCCCATCTTTTTCGCGCACCTGGGGAGATTCTATCAAAGAGAAAGGCAAGCAGCTGTCCTTGCCATCCATACACCTGTCCTGCCTCCCCCCCACCACCTCATAGCCGTCGCACCTGCACTGCTTTCCAAACACCTACCTTGTCTCTGCTCCATCTCCCACCCACCTTCCTAAATTCCACCCACACTTGTCCCGATGCCAGAAGGCCTGCACCACCACCACCACCACCACCACCACCACCACCACCACCACCACCACCACCACCACCACCACCACCACCACCACCACCACCACCACCACCACCACCACCACCACCACCTACACATCCGAGCTTCCACTCACACCAATCTTATTTTCTCCCTGTAGATGCCTTTCACTTCCTACACACCCGCTTTACCTACTACACTTGCTAAGCCTTCTTTTATCCTATATTGTACGCCTTTCCTCCACTCTGCTTCCCCCTCCTCCTCCCTCTCCCCTTCCCTCTCTCCTCCCCTCCCCTCCCCCTTCCGTCAAGCCACAACTGTCAGGCTTATCTTTTTATGTCTTCAAACTCGGCAACTCAGAATCATTAGTGTCAAATGCTTGCAGGAGAAGAAACCTATTATATCCCTTCGTGGCCTCGCGTTCTTTATTCTCATTTTTATTATTATTATTATTTAATTTTTTTTTTTTACTTTACTCAGAAGCAGAACTAAATAACTATTTTTGGACATTTGGAACGGAGAAATATATTGCCCGATCTTGTCTCGCTATTAAATTTTGTCATCACTACCACCACCACCACCACCACATTCCACCACCACCACCACCATCACCATCACCATCACCACCACCACCACCACCACCACCACCACCACCACCACCACCACCACCACCATCATCACCACCACCACCACCACCATCATCACCACCACCACCACCAGCACCACCACCACCACCACCACCATCACCACCACCACCACCACCACCACCACCACCACCAATACTGCGTTCTAATTTCTTTTCTCCTCATTTTTTTTACCTTCCACTTTTTCTCTCATTTAAGACAAAAAAAAATTCCTGATATGTATCTATAGTTTTTCTTTTACCACAAACATTAAGAGCAAGCATGTCGAGCTCCTTTGTGTGAACCAATAAGGATACTTTTTTATGGAGTTAGTGACCCTCCGTATAATTTTTTTCTCTCTCTCTTACTCACCCATCGTCTGCATCACAACGGAGTCACTTTCAGCATCACACTATCACGGATTGAAAGCGAAGATAGGATCGTATGGATAAGTGAACTGATATTTTTTGTATATGTTCACAATCACATCACAGCTGAGTTTTCACGGGAGGAGAGAGAAAGGGAGAGAGGGAGGGAGGGAGGGAGGTAGGTAGTAGGTAGGTAGTAGGTAGGTTTGAGTGTCTGTAGCCCAGGAAAAGTGAGGTAGGTGTGTACACAGCTACCAGGATACTCCATCATTGTCATTCCCTTCGGTAGTGCAATTGAAGCAAACTACGAATAGTTAACAAGCCTTCAATAGTAATTAGGTGTTACATTATTAAACTACATATGAAATAAATACACAATACAAGTATACAACACTTGAATGTGACACACACTTCACCACCACCATTACCTACAAGCATATCACGCAAACCACAGTCTCGGTAAATAGTATTAACGTGTTAGTTGTCACACGTCACGCACGGCAGGAGTGTTGATGCGTGACTCTGTGTTCCCTTCTCACCTTGTCACTAATAGGAGCACTTAGCGGTGTTCAGCAGCATCTGTCGGCACAAGTTTCTCTCTATTATGCCTCCGGGCCGTGACGCAGAAGTTATGTGCTGTATAATACGTGAGGGGGGGGGGTATAGAGAGAGAGAGAGAGAGAGAGAGAGAGAGAGAGAGAGAGAGAGAGAGAGAGAGAGAGAGAGAGAGAGAGAGAGAGAAAGAGAGAAAGAGAGAATAAAACAAAAAAGTGAAAAGAATATACGGGTGCAGCCGAGGGACTTCAACGTAACATAAACAACCTATCCAATTTTATGACCATATTTTTTTTTGTTTACCATAATTCTGAATATTCTTTTGTGTGGTTGGGTAACACAGCTGGCATATTCTTGCACATGCCACAAAAAAAAAAACTGAAAAATTAACAGAAATAAAAAAGAATACATCGGCTTTTTCTTGCGTTGGTATGGCAAGTAAAAAAAAAAAAGATTAAGATTAAGAAATAAAAAAAAAATTATCCGGGAGGGAATTTCCATCCTCATGTCCTTATCCTGTCTCCGCAACTCTCGAAGCACGCGAGGAACACAAGATGGCATGCATGTGCAACGTCTTGTCAGAGGAAAAAAAATATAATAATGATCGTAATGTCCTTCTCCAACCAGAGGGAACTTTCCATGCACTCTCTGGCTTCCATTATTCTTCCATAAAAACAAGTATCGTAACAAAACAAAACCGTCATTTCATAAGATGGCCATAAAAAAAAACCTCTGGAACGTGTCCATGCTGTGTCCTGGTTATGCAAAGAGTAAAAAGTGTGCCTTTCCATTGACCGCCAAAGATGGAAAAAATAAAATCCATATAATAAAAAGGAAATTTATCGAGACATTGTTCGCGTGTTTATAAATGACCTCAGCTCAGCTCAGCTCAGCTCAGCTCAGCTCAACGCAGCATAACACAAAATGACGCAGCATGATATATAAACATGTCGTCATGCAAAGCGCAGTCACCATCACACACCACAACCACCACACACCACACAACACCACACACCACAGCACCACCACTACACACCACACACCACCACTACACACCACACACCACAACCACCATACACCACACAACACCACACACCACAGCACCACCACTACACACCACACAACACCACAACCACCACACACCACACAACACCACACACCACAGCACCACCACTACACACCACACACCACCACAACCACACACCACAACCACCACACACCACAGCACCACCACTACACACCACACAACACCACACACCACCACACACCACTCACCACAACACCACCACTACACACCACACATACCACCACCACCACACTCCACCACACACCACAACATACCACCACCACAACACACCACAACCACAATCACCACCACCACACACCACAACACACACCACAACGTACCACCACACACCACAACATACCACCACACACCACAACGCACCACCACACACCACAACACATAACCACCACACACAACAACACACAATCACCACACATCACCACCATAACACATCACAACCACAACCACCACCACAACACACCACCAACACCACCACCACACACCACAACACACCACTAACACCACCACACATCATAACACAATACAACACACAGCCACCACCACCACACACAACCACCACCACCACACACAACCACCACCACCACACACAACCACCACCACCACAACACACAACCACCACCACCACCACCACCACCACCACAAGGGAACATTAAAAAAAATAACAAAACAAACAGCACAACACCGCACAATACAGTTCACACAGTACATTATTGAGCAACACAACACAACACAACACAACACAACCTTGAACAAAGACATATTAACATAAACAGCCTTCTCGTTTCGTCTATACAAAGGGTTAAAATAATACACATGCATACGCCGTGGGATCACTTTGCTACTTAAGTGATTAGAGTGTCTCTCATAATATAGATAAAACAACATATTTTTCCTCATGCTAGCTTAAAAACAAAACAAAACACTCACTTTTGTTACCTGAAGATAGGGTCGGTTTTCCTGATTGGATTATTTTATATTATTATTTTTTTTCTTTTCCCCAATGTGTTTTCTTCAATGTTTTTGTTTTCCTTCTTTATATTGTGTATATATTGCCTCGTCGTCTTTACCACTGCCACCCTGACCCACCTTCCTCACGAACTGGATGCTCAGCCGAGGACGACTTCACTTTCCCTCCTTTGACTTGCACACAACTATTTTCTTTTTCACGACACGGCGACCACGCTATAAATGAGTGACCGGGGGGTATTCTGGTCTCTCCGCCTGACCTGACCTGACTAGCGAGGGATGCTTGCGAGAGGACCTCATTGGCTCAGCGTTAATCTGCTGGGAATCGCCTCAGGATCATCTTTTAATGAGGGGCGATCACTTATTTTGCCTTCAACTTAACTTTATCCTTGTTGAATCTTATATAGGATCTGCGTGAGTGAGAGAGACTAAGTTCAAATAAGCCTACATCAAATAAACGCACACACACACACACACGCACGTACACACACACACACACACACACACACACACACACACACACACACACACACACACACACACACACACACACACACACACACACACACACACACACACATACATACACACACATACACACACAGACAGACACACCCACACACACACACACACACACACACACACACACAGTCACAGTCACACACATACACACACATATACACATACACAGTCACAGTCACACACACACACACACACACACACACACACACACACACACACACACACACACACACACACACCACACACACCACACACACGCACACGCACATCAAGGCGTTGTATCAATAATGAATATATAGATTGTGGTGTATAGCTTTGTTCATAATATTGAATAGTGATTTTGTAACACATTTTGCTATAAAGAATATATTCATAGTTTGCTTAAAACATGTAAAAAAAAAACATATACTGGTTGTTTTCTTTATGGATTTATGTAAAACAAACATACTTTCATTTGACATCATTTTGTGTTCAGGTGTCGCCTAGATATCAAGCGTAGAACCAAATGTCAACAAAGCCACGTGTAGTCTATATACTGTACGCATTGAAAGATGTCACTTGTGTACAACTGCTGGTGAATGTTTTTGCTGTAATAATTGAAAATATAATCAAATTCATTAATGGTCTTGTAAGATAAAGTATACCATAAAGTTGTTGAGGATTCATTGAATCGATTAAACTCTATTAACTAAACGTAACAAATATGTCAGTTGTTTTGTCTTTGTGCGAGAATTCATTGGATCTTCAGGAGGCAACAGGGATAGCAGAAGAAGGTTGAAGTAAGAATTCCCTTGTGGGTAGAAGGCCTGGGGGAACGGAGATAGCGAGAGGAAAGGGAGGAGCGTGAGGGGCTGAGGAAGAGAAAGGAGTAGGAGATGGGTATAGTATTTGTAGACGGAAGCATTCCTCGTCCCGCCAGGAACTTGTAAACGTTAGGATGGTTGACAGAAGTAGAAATAGTATATGGTTCAAATTCGTTTCTTCAGACGTGATTATTGCTCCCTCGCCTTCCATCTGCCATCTTCGTCGTGCAATAAACGGACCTTTAAAAAAAAAAAACCGCTGAGGTGAAACATAATATATACATTTTCTTCCAGCAGATGTTTCCTTGTACAACATTAATTATAATCAGGCATTGCGGGACTGCTTTGAAGCGATGCCAGTGCTAGTGTGATGAATATGTCTTTAGAGAATACAAGGAGAACAGCGAACACTAATGGTGCAGGTGAAGGGAAGATGAACAATGCGTTATCAAAGTAAGCACACAGCAAGTAGGTGTCTGCTGCCTTACTGCTTGGTGAGGCTTGCTAACAACAGGAAGAGGTTTGGGGGAGTAGAAGAGAAGGAAGGAAGGAAAGGGGTGGGGAATGGGGAGAGATGACCCATCCAGTACACATCCTTCCCTCCCCCCTCCCATCGTCCCTCCCACCCTGACACAGACATTCCAGGTTGCCGCAGCTCACGATGGGACATCCCGGGGGGCACCTGACAAGTGTACTACCAATGCACTTGGGACGGGAGAAGGAGGGGAAAGACTGGTGATTAGTGACCTCCCAGGAGAGTTCTCATGAAACCCTATATTAACGGTTCAAGAAAAGAAAGCGTCTGTATAGTGTTGGAATCTCCTGAGTGGCCTAAGGCAGGAAGGCCTCTACTGAATGAGGAAGTGGGAGTCTAGAGTCAGGTTCCGAGAGGCCTAATCTTTGTGGTGCCTCCTAGTCTCACCGTCCAGGCCCCGGCAAGACACAACAAGCAGGGAACTCTAACACTGCTCATCACTCCCTCCTCACTCCCTCCCAATACGCCTCCATCGTTTTTTACTCGTATAGGGTGGACTGTTTTGATTTTTTATGAGATGGTGGTGGTGGTAGTGGTGGTGGTGGTGGTGGTGGTGGTGTAGGATAAATAAACAATGTTGACTGAAAACATTATGATTATTATTAGTAGTAGTAGTGGTATTAGTAGTAGTGTTTGGGGAGGCGGTGGTACAGTGGTCTAGTGCTCTGGTATGCGAGCTTAGGGTCCTGGGTTCAAATCCCCGTTATACGCTGACCACTTTTCATTCTTTTATTTCATTCTTTGATATCACCGCCGAGTGGCCAAAGACTACCCAAATTGTAACCATACTGTCTTCAGACGGGACTAACAACGTTTATATGCGTCTGAGGCTGTAGCAGTGATTAGCCTCGCACGTTCTCAACATATTCAAGAGAGAACCTAAACATTTGAGGCGTCACTATAAAAATCTGAAAACCTACGCCAAATAACAGGCGAGGCAAGTCCATCTGTGCCTCAATAAGCCTACTGGCACCAACGGTTAATGATAAAAAAAAAAAGTAGTAGTAGTAGTAGAAGTAGTAATAGTACTACTGCTACTACTACTACTACTACTACTACTACTACTACTACTACTACTACTACTACTACTACTACTACTACTACTACTACTACTACTACTACTACTACTATTACTACTACTACTAAACCTACGCCAAATAACAGGAGAGGCAAGTCCATCTGTGCCTCAATAAGCCTACTGGTGCCAACGGTTAATGATAAAAAAAAGATAAAAAAAATAGTAGAAGTAGTAGTAGTACTACTGCTGCTACTACTACTACTACTACTACTACTACTTCTACTACTACTACTACTACTACTACTACTACTACTACTACTACTACTACTACTACTACTGCTAGTACTACTACTACTACTACTACTACTACTACTACTATTTCTACTATTTCTACTTCTACTACTACTACTATTACTATTATTTCTACTACTTCTACTTCTACTACAACTTCAACTACATCTACTACTACTGTTAATAATACTTATATTTCTATCTATATTTATGCTCATAATTATATTTATATCTATACTTCCATTTGTACATATATTTGTAATTACATTTATATTCATATCTATATTTATACTTATATATATATATATATATATATATATATATATATAATATATATATATATATATATATATATATTATATATATATATATATATATATATATATATATATATATATATATAATTATATTCTAATTCTAATTCTAATTCTACTACATCTACTCATATTACTACTACCTCAACTACTATTACAACAGCAACCATTTCTACTACTAAAACCACTACTACTAATAATAATAGTAATAATGATAACAATAATAATACAATAATAATGATAATAATTATATTGATAATTATATTACTAATAGTAAAAATAATGATAACAATAATAATAATAATAATAATAATGATAATAATGATAATGATAATATTTATAATATCAATAATGATAATATTGATGATATTGATAGTAATAATAATGATAATAATAACGATAATGATAATACGTAATAACTAGTAGTACAAGTAGTAGCAGTAGCAGCAGTAATAGTAAGAATAATAGTAATAGTAGGAGTTGTAAAAGAAGCAGCAGCAGCAGCAGCAGCAGTAATATAAAAAAAAAATAGTAGAAATACTAATGATAAGTCAGCAAGTAATACCCACAATTAGTTGGTAATAAATGAGAAGTGTTGTCACTGTAGTGGTGTGGCTGCGGTGGTCAGTCAGATGGTCAGCCGCACCCTCTCTCCACGTGCCCTGAGGTAGTGTTGCAGCAACGGTAAGGACTTAATGGTTACGGTACGCTGTACCTAATTGGCTTCATTCCTCTCACTTACATGGATCTTGACTGTCATTCACACAGGCTCTGGTGATGCATATTTGTGTAATATGTTGGTCCCAGCTCACCTCATATATCAGATAAGTCATTTTAGGTAACACCATTAGACTTAGCAATGATTGATGAACTAAAGTAAGTTTGTCAAAATTCGGCAAAATAAAAATAGATTATGACGAGTTGAAATGAAAAAATTGGTTTAAAATGCTTATACCATGTACTTTTAACATATCATTGTCACATGTAACAATTATTGAATTAATAATGAAATTAATAATTTCAATTTATAAAGAGAAGTTTCCTGAATACAATGATGACACCAGTGTAAAGATAAGACATAATATAAGCCAAAAAATTATTATCTATACTAACATGTTTGTGTAGATGTTTCTTTGTTTCGTTTCTATTAAGTGTGAAGCCTCACGCCATGTGAGTGGGAGGAGTGTCAGCCAATCAGCAGCGTCCTAACAAACCCGACTAAGAACCACGACACTCTTCAAGATAAAACTTGAAATAATGCACTCTAGTACTATTAGCTACTATTACTACTATGATGATAGTTACCATTATCATTATCATCAGCATCATTAGCATAATAACAATAATATAATAATAATAATAATAACAATAATAACAATAATAACAATAATAACAATAATGATAACAATAGTAATAACAATAATAAAAACTGATGAAAAAAAAACACAAATAAATTAATAACAACAAAAACATCAACAACAGTATCACTAATAGACAAGACACAACAACAACAACAACAACAACAACAACAACAACAACAATAACAACAGTGACAATGATAACAGCGGCAGTAGACACTTCTTCATGCCGTTATTGTTGGCATGAGTCATTACTGTGTCAAGGCAAACCCTCATTCTACTAACACATTTGAACGTGTTGTTTTGTCCGCTGCGGTCGAGTGGAAAGCGGGATGGATGGGTGAGGGAGGGAGAGAGGGAGTGAGGGAGAGAGGAAGTGAAGGAGAGAGAGAGTGGGCTGGGAGAGAATGGGGTGCATGAATGTGTAAGAGTGATGGGTGGGTGAGAGCTTAGAAGGACGTTAGGGAGTAATAATGAGGGATGAGTTATTGTAAGGAGAGATATATGTGTGTGAGTGATATAACGGTGTGTTAGTAAGGTATGGAGGTGTTTGTATAGGTGTGTGTGTGTGTGTGTGTGTGTGTGTGTGTGTGTGTGTGTGTGTGTGTGTGTGTGTGTGTGTGTGTGTGTGTGTGTGTGTGTGTGTGCGTGCGCGTGCGTGCGCGTGTGCATGTGTGTGTACAATGAAGAGGAAGACAGCCACCCATTAATTTGGTTGGACACGGACGATGTAAGGTTACACTGAAAACAAACAAAAAAATTGATAGATAGAAACTAAGAGGGAAAAAAATTGTCCTTGTATCTCAGGATGAACAAAAATAAAAATAAATGTAAGGCAACGGTAACTGGTAGGGGAGGAATATATATTTTTTTCGGATAAGTAAGAGAGATGTAAGCGAACATGACCTATGGCTGAGGGAACATGACAAGTAGTGGCTGAAAAT
>JAPQNM010000018.1:5688915-5693915 GCA_029783475.1 Metacarcinus magister
AGAGAGAGAGCGAGCGAGACATACAGACAGACAGACAGATACATATACACATATACACACAGCCAGAGAGACAGACAGACAGACAGATACACAGACAGATAGACACAAACACACAGACATACAGACAAATACACATACAGACAGACAAATAGACAAAGAGACAGAGAGACAGAGATAGAGACAGAGAGAAACACTGGGTATAAAGAACAAAGCCAAATAAAATCTAGGGGGGACTGAACGCAGACTTCACCAAAGACTGCTAAGAAGAGAAGTCACCGCCACGACGCAGCGGAGAGCGAGAGTGGGTCAGACTTAGAAAGGGAGAGTGGATGAAAGGAGATTCTTGGCTGTAGTAAGGGAGTTGCGGGGCGGAGGTGGTGCACTGATGATCAATGCTACGTGTGTGTGTGTGCGTGCGTGTGTGTGTGTGTGTCTGTGGTGGAGGGATGGTGACGCCGTAACGGTACGACTTTGTTATTATACTTAGAAGGAAGTCATCCCTATCTCCTTCCCTCCCTCTACACCCGGGTTTGTTTACATGAAGGCTGCTACACACTATATTAGGCTATCCTCCCACTAATGGTTCTTCCCCTCACACACCTCTTACTAATCCCTCTTCTAATCTATTCTTCATAAAATATTCTTCATTTACTCTCTCCTTCACTGTAACATTCCTCTTACAATTCCTCCTTCATCTCCTCTACATAAAATACTCTTAACTACTCTTTTCCTTCACGTCTTCCTTCGTCATCTTGTGTCTTCTCCGCCCATATAACACACAATTTGACGCCCATCCCACACGAGGCAATTCTTCCCCCATTAAAGCGAAGATCCTAAGAGAGGAAGGAAGGTGTGCGTTGGACTGGGCAAGGGGTGGCGTGTGAGGCTAGTTGGCTGGTGTGTGTAAGGGAGAGGTGAAGGGTTCTCCTGCCTCGTCTAGTAGTAGGTGAGGTGGTTGAGGGAGGGGAGAGATGTACTGGGTAGGTCGTATGAAGGGATGAAGGTATGCCAGGAAACAAGGTCATTATTTACTAACAGTCCTACGTTGCAGAGTGTTCCACCAGACATTTATAACCTATACCCTGTTCTTCATCTTTTGGGGGGGGGGTCTATCTCCTGTTGTTTATTGCCCATGTGTCTTCGTTGGTATGTTATCCCTCTCTCTCTCTCTCTATATATATATATCCCTCTCTCTATCTCTATCTCCCTACCTCTCCCCATTTTTTTCACATCCCGTCCTTGTCTCGAACCTGTAACTCATTTTTTTTTTTTAATCCTACAATTTACTGCACGTACTACCAAGTCCATCTATCACCTGTTATTCACTCCTGCCCCTTGATACTCCTTTACTCCTATACATTTTACATTTTTCACCCCTGTTTTTTACTCCTACCCATACCATACCCATACCATACCCATACCATATACAGCCCATACCCTTATTATAATTCCTCCTCCCCTTCCCTAGCTGTCTGTTTGCTTGTAGATTATTATTTTTGTCTATCTTTTCCTTGTCTTCTCTTCCATCTTCCACCTCAATCTATTTTTTCGTCCATATAATTAGTCGACAGTGAAAAAGAAAGAAATGGTTGATTAAAGATGTTCTTTATCCTTATGTCTTTATCGTTACAATTGTCGTTGTCAGTGGAAGCTTGTGTGACAAACTCTATTAAAGATTGTGATTCTGAAGTCAAGGTCTCGGCTCTATGGCGGAAGTCACTCTGTTTATTTATCTTAATCTGTTTAACCCCTCCACGCCCCTCCACGACCCTTCACGCCCCTCCACGCCACGCCACGCCCTGTCAACGCCACGTCCTATCAACGCCGCCTCTCCCCGCCTCGCCCCTGCCCAACGCCTGCACTCCTTGTTATGTTGCTTCAATAAGAGCATTCTCATCACCCCGCCCAACACACAGTTAAACTTTCTTCCTGCAGTCTGGAACCCGTGCCTGTCACTGCTGTGTTTTTTTTTGTGTGTGTGTGTGTGTGTGTGTGTGTGTGTGTGTCTGTGTGTGTGTGTGTGTGTGTGTGTGTGCGTGTGTGTGGTGTGTGTGTGCGCGCGCGCATGCGTGTGTGTGTGTGTGTGTGTGTGTGTGTGTGTGTGTGTGTGTGTGTGTGTGTGTGTGTGTGTGTGTGTGCGCGCATTAGCGCACGCACGCACACACACTCTCTCTCTCTCTCTCTCTATCTCTCTATCTCTCTCTCTCTCTCTCTCTCTCTCTCTCTCTCTCTCTCTCTCTCTCTCTCTCTCTCTCTCTCTCTCTTTCTCTCTCTCTCTTGCATCGTTTCTCTGGATGGTCAAGGCTTCATTAGACATAAAGACTTTTGAATTTCCTTCCTTTTTCCTATATTTGATTTTCTCTGATTTTTCCCTTTGATTTATTTTTCGCACTCTCATCCTGATCCTACCTCTACCATGCCCATTCCTCCTTCTCCTTCTCTTCCTCCTTCTCCTCTTCCTCTTCCTCCTATTCGGGGTCACAGTACGTATGTACATCCTTGCACGGAGCGTGAGTCTAGGATGTTAGCAGAGGTGATGAGGCAATCTCAAGAGTCAACACCTCCAGCGTCGAGGTGCCCTACGGGGAAGTACCAACTTACTACCTACCTGCTGGACCGTGACCTTGGATGCCTTAACACTCGCACTGCACCGCGAACTAGGCCGTCGAACGAGAGTTGAGGTGAAGGAGAGTTGGTGGTGTGGATAAGAAACATACTAAGGAGAAGGATATTCATGAACATCTATAAGAAGAGAGAGTGTGTGTGTTGTATGTTTACGTACGTACAGTGAAGGGCAGGAAGAGGAAGTGGTGAATGAAGGGAATGCAAAGTTCGAGAGAGAGAGAGGAAAATGAAGAGAGAGTGGAGAGAGGAAGGTTAGGAAGAGTTAAAATATAAAGAGGGAGTAAGGTAGGGTAGGGTAGGGTAGGGGGAGCAGGGGTAAGAAGAGTATAGAGAATACACAACATGCAAGCTCACTGAATGTCTATGAGGAAGGTCATTGTAACGTATTTGCATAGGACTTGAACTGAATAAATCAATCAATTCCGCCACTCACTTCCTCTCACTGGTGAAAAGAAGGAAGTGAGTAATGGGAAAAGGAATTAAGGAGGAGGAAGGAAGTCTTTCTGTTTGAGTGAGGGACGATTTGTAGTGGAGTGTAAACAGGAAGAACTGACTGGTGGTGGAGTGGACGGAGTGGATGAAAAGTGGAGGGAATGAAACAGACGGAATGGTGGCGTAGAAAGGTGGTGGTGATTGTAGGTTCAAGGGATGGTGGTACATGATGATCGGGTGGAGTGAAGGGATAGTGGTGGTGGTGGTGGAGTGAAGGGGTAGTAGTGGTGGTAGTGGTGGTAGTGGTGGTGGAGTGAAGTGGTGATGGTGGTGGTGGTGGAGTGAAGGGATGGTGGTGATGGTAGTAGTGGTGTTGGTGGTGGTGGAGGTGGAGTGAAGGGACGATCGTGGTGGTGGTGGTGGTGGTGGTGGTGGTGAGAGGCAGCATGTCCTCAGCGATATTCCTCGAGGCTTGGTGGTCAGCGGGCGTCCACAATCCCTTCAGTCTTGCTTCCAAGGTCGCATCGGTGGCCAGGACGAGGGAAAGGTGGGCGGCGCCTCGTACCTCTACTGTTCCTTACCCTCTGTTCCCTCACTCCCCTCCCCTCACCGCCTACCCATCAGTAAGTCGGCAACCTCCCTCGCGTCCTGTATTGGTTAGAATGCTTTGGTGGGTTCATTATTTTGCACAAAGTAACCACACTGGTGATTTGATGGCCGGACTGTGGCTGACTGAATGAGGTATCGTTATAATATCGTTATGCGCCACGGAAGCTTATTGTCGACGACCCACTTTGTTTATCAGTTAACATGATGAAAAGAAACATGAAGCAGAAGACACGAGAAGCAGAGATGAGTAGTCAGCACAATGTCAACACTTCGGTATTTCCAAGCGTTGTACACTTTCACCCGCCATTGGTCTGACTATTGTTTCTCGTTATCTTATCTTGGGGTCGGGGAACCTTGATCAGGTTGCCTTGTACCTTCCAAATTAGATTCGATTTTCTTGTTCACAATGAATCAAGCAAGCGAACGTTAAACATCGGCTTCTGGCATTCTTGGGAGTTATGCAATCTCAGAGAAGAGGACCGCTGCCGTCCTAACGTAACAAGTGAAAGCAAGTTCCCTTTCGCCGGTACGTGGCTCCGCTGCGGTCTGGAGGGAAGCAAATAGTAACCTACATATGCGGGTGTGCACCGCCCCACAGCGAGGTCTGACTGTATGTCTACATATGTAGGAAATTCCACTTTTATTCTTGAAGGACATTCTACTTGAGTCAGAGTGGAGGAAGTGGCGAAGAATGTCTTGCTGCGGCATTTGGTTTTGACGACATTAAGAGAACCGGACTTTAAGCTACTCTCACTTTCGCGCCAAGAATGTTTCGGCAACAGAACTTGGCGAGTGAGGTGACGTGACGTGCAGAGGAGGGGGGATGTGGGGTGATACGTAATGGAGTTGAGGGCCAACGTATATGAAGGTGGACTCAGTATGATGGCGGCGGGAAGCGCTAGAGTAGCAGGGCCGAAGTACAAGCCAGTGAGGCAGCCAGGTGGTCGTACGTAGCTGGGGGTGTATGTTCCACCCGCCACTTGCTTTCACTTTGACATCAGAACACCGACCATATCCTCCTCCACAACCTTCTCCTCTTCCTTCTCTCCCCCCATCATCATCATCATCATCATCATCATCATCATCATCATCATCATCATCATCATCATCATCATCATCATCATCATCATCATCATCATCGTACTTTTCCTTCTCTTCAATTGCACCCTTCTGAGTTAGCTTCATTCAACGCTTTGTTTTATTGTATTTGTACCGTATTTTCCTCCTTCACTTTCTCCCATTATGTCTTCAGCCTCCCCACCACACTCCCCCGTCACACTCCCCCACCACAATCCCCCACCACACTCCCCCACCACACTCCCCAACCACACTCC
>JAPQNM010000018.1:5703915-5761415 GCA_029783475.1 Metacarcinus magister
CACTCAGCCTCTGACATGCTTTTCCTGCTCACCAAGGCATGGTAGGATTCCCTCGACTCCAGCTGTCCCTCGCTCGTGATAGCGTTGGACATTCCAGGGGCTTTTGATGCTGTCTGGCACAAGGGCCTCCTTGCAAAACTCGAACAGCTCGGCATATCGGGGCATCTGCTGGCGCTGTTCACGAGTTACTTGCAAGGCAGGAGTCTTAGAGTGGTAGTAAACGGGTTTACGTCTGCCACATACCCAGTGGAGGCTTCTGTTCCACAGGGCTCGGTTCTGGGTCTCATCCTGTGGAACATATACCTGAATGACCTCCTTCAGAGCCTCCCTCCCCGTGGTATCGGCCTATGCCGACGACTGCACCCTCTCCCACTCCTTCAACAGGCATGAGGCTGCGAACGTGATAGATGCCACCAACCGCCAACTTGGTGACATCCTGGCCTGGGGTAGAAAGTGGCAAGTTAAATTTGCTGCTGAGAAGACCCAGGCCATGGTAATATCACGTTCGAGGGAGGACATCAAGCTGTTGGAGGGAAAGCTGAGATTCGGGGTCGACACCCTCGTAATCAAGGACTCCATCAACATCCTGGGATTGGAGGTTGATGCAAGACTCAGCTTTCAGCGCCAACTGGAGATTGTGGCGCACAGGGCCTCCCTGAGGGTGACACTCCTGCGTCGTGTGAGACACCTGCTCGACGCTGATGGCCTCATGAGACTGTACAAAGCTCAAGTGAGGCCAGTCATGGAGTACAGTCCCCTCGCCTGGATGAGCAGCGCCCAGGGTCACCTCACGCTGCTGGACAAGGTTCAGAGGCGAGCAGAGCGCCTCATACAGCAAGTCCGTGACCAGCAGCAGCTGCAACAGTCACAACCCCACCACCAGGGGCAGCGCCAGCAGCGTCAGCAGCAGCAGCAGCATCGGCAGCAGCAGCAGAAGCAGCAGCAGAGGCGACAGCAGCAGCAACAGCAAAAGCTACAGCAAGAACAGTGGCAACAACAACTGCAGCCACAACAGCAACACGACACTCCCGGTCCCGCCTGTCAATTGGACAGCCTGGAGCACCGGAGAAGAGTTGGTGCCCTCACAGTGCTGCACAAGGCGCAGGTGAAGCACACACCGCACTTGACAGCCCTGAGGGTCCCATGGAGGAGATACCAGCACATCACGAGGACGGTGGTGTCAAGTGATCTCCTCCTGGATGTCCCGCGGACCCATACAGCCAGCTGTCAACGCGCCTTCACCTGGGCCACAGCAACACTGTGGAATGCCTTCACAGCTGACGTTCTAGCCCATGAAATGACAACTCAGCAAGTGAAGGCAGCGGCCCACTCGTGGTGTCGCACACACCCTCCTTAAGTGCCGCAAAAAACAAAAACAAAAAAAGACAACTCATGTGTGCATCTCCATCTAGAAACAGGCTAGCTTTCAGATAGAAGCTCTCCCGAAGGAGGGCCTCTTTAGCTAGCCTCATGTAATATTTATATATCCTTTATAATCCACCTATATATATATATATATATATATATATATATATATATATATATATATATATATATATATTATGTTAACTTTGTTTAAATAAAAAAAGAGAGAGAGAGAGAGAGAGAGAGAGAGAGAGAGAGAGAGAGAGAGAGAGAGAGAGAGAGAGAGAGAGAGAGAGAGAGAGAGAGAGAGAGAGAGAGAGAGAGAGAGAGAGAGAGAGAGAGAGAGAGAGAGAGAGAGAGAGCGGGAGAGCAAGAGCGGGAGAGCAAGAGCGAGAGCGAGAGAGAGAGAGAGAGAGAGAGAGAGAGAGAGAGAGAGAGAGAGAGAGAGAGAGAGAGAGAGAGAGAGAGAGAGAGAGAGAGAGAGAGAGAGAGAGAGAGAGTGAGAGAGAGAGAATAAAAAAACGAGGGTGTTTTTTTTCTTTTTTTATGCAATTGGCAACAAAACACGTAATAAAAGTGGACCACTTGTATTGCCGGTTCCATAAAGAAAAAAGAGAGTAACCGAAAATAGGGTTGCAGGTGTGTTAATACTCTTCTCTTAACTGAGTTCAATTCGTATACATAGTAAGGTGGAAATGCAGATTCAGGTAGAGAGTTCCAGAGTTTACCAGTAGAAGAGAAGAGTGAAGATACTGGTTAACTTTTGCATAAGGGAGGTAGACAGAATAGGGATGAGTGAGTCAAAAAATCGTGTGTGGCGAGGCCGCAACATTGCGGCTGAGTGTAAGAAGTTGAAGACAGTCAGTAAGAGGAAGAGAGTCAATAAGACGAAAAGCTTTTGACTCAACCTTGTTTAACAACTCTAAGTGCGTGGAGCCCACCCATTTGTGTGTGTGTGTGTGTGTGTGTGTGTGTGTGTGTATATATATATATATATATATATATATATATATATATATATATATATATATATATACACACACACACACACACACACACACACACACACACACACACACACACACACACACACACACACACACACACACACACACACACACACACTCACAGACACACACACACAGAACGAGATAATTTACAGTTTGCCTATTGTAAAAGCAGGTGTGTTCAAGATGCCATATTAACATTACTCCACCCCATCTATGAACATTTAGAAACTCGAAATACACAATTTCGAATACTTTTTATCGATTTTAGCGGTGCTTTCAACACTATTTAACCCCATTTATTATTAAACAAGTTACTAGAATTGAATGTTAATAGCAAACTTATTAAATGGATCCATAGTTATCTTATAATGCGTTCACAATATACTAAAATTAAAAAACGTTAAATCTGACATTGCTATCACGAACACTGGGGCACCACAAGGATGTGTCCTGGCTCCTTTACTATTTACGCTATATACTAATGACTGTAGAAGCAAATATCCTAGTTGTTCTATAATAAAATATGCAGACGATACTGCAATTATGGGTAAAATTAGTAACGACAATTCACATGAGTTTATGGAGCAAGTCGATGACTTTGTAGTATGGTGTAATAATAACTTCTTAAGTCTAAATGTAAAGAAAACAAAGGAAATGGTCATTGATTTTCGGACAGATAACTCTATTCCAGATCAACTTGTCATAGCTAACGAACAAGTTGAAAGAGTACATGAATACAAATATCTTGGTGTAGTAATTGACGATAAACTGACAGGATCTTCCAACACATCAAAACTATACAAAAAGTGTCAGAAGCGTATTCATTTTCTAAGAGTACTAAAGAATATTCATGTCGATAAATCAATATTATCACTATTTTATAAGACTGTTATCGAATCAATTTTATGCTTCGGAATTCCAGTCTGATATGGATCTTTGACATGTAAAGACAAAACTAAATTGAAGAAAATTGTAAAGACCGCTGGTAGACTTAAAGCTAAAACTGAATCTTTAGATGAGGTATACAATATGATGGTATTAAAGCAATTGGGGAAAATTATGAATGATGTTCAGCATCCACTGCACTGCAAGTACAACTTTCTGAGATCGGGTAAGAGACTAGCACTCCCCAAGTTGCAAACAAGTAGATTTAAAAATTCTTTTATCCCGATAAGTATAAAACTTTTTTAATTCCTTAGCCTCCCGCTGACTTCTCTCTATTATATAATATATATTGTTTATGTAGTATATTTTTTAATATTGTTTATGTAGTATATTATGTAGTATTTTTTGTAATCATACGGATGAGCTCTATGCCAAAAGGATTTTCATGTTGTATGTATTTTCAATGTGACAATAAACTTACTTACTTACTTACACACACACACACACACACACACACACACACACACACCACACACACACACACACACACACACACACACACACACACACACACACACACACACACACACACACACACACACACACACACACACACACACACACACACACACACACACACACAACACACACACACACACACACACACACACACACACACACACACACACACACACACACACACACACACACACACACACACACACACACACACACACACACACACACACACACACACACACACACACCACACACACACACACACACACACACACACACACACACACACACACACACACACACACACACACACACACACACACAACACACACACACACACACACACACACACACACACACACACACACACACACACACACACACACACACACACACACACACACACACCACACACACACACACACACACACACACACACACACACACACACACACACACACACACACACACACACACACACACACACACACACCACACACACACACACACACACACACACACACACACACACACACACACACACACACACACACACACACACACACACACACACACACACACACACACACACACACACACACACACACACACACACACACACACACACACACACACACACACACACACACACCACACACACACACACACACACACACACACACACACACACACACACACACACACACACACACACACACACACACACACACACACACACACACACACACACACACACACACACACACACACACACACACACACACACCACACACACACACACACACACACACACACACACACACACACACACACACACCACACACACACACACACACACACACACACACACACACACACACACACACACACACACACACACACACACACACCACACACACACACACACACACACACACACACACACACACACACACACACACACACACACACACACACACACACACACACACACACACACACACACACACACCACACACACACACACACACACACACACACACACACACACACACACACACACACACACACACACACACACACACACACACACACACACACACACACACACACACACACACACATATATATATATAAATATATATATAATTTGTACCTATTTATATTCTTTTTAGGGTGAAGGATGTTCAATTGAAGCCAACACTAAAGTCCAAGTTCTTTGTGACGTAATATATGAGATAAGAAAGACAGCTTGTAACTCCCTCCTCAGGTAACTTGTAAATTCCTATAAAATTAGAAAGAAGACTTATTTTGTTGTCTTCTCTGTCAATTGTTTTTTTTTCTGTTTTTTTCTTATATTCTAACTCTTCCATGCGGGAAAGTTGATTTGCATAAAAGTAGCATTCGCATATCATGTGGCCCGTCAATGCACTTCCTGTGTTTCACAATTAATTAATCAGTGGTGTTCAAGGATGCCTCGCAGTGATAAGAAAATATATGACCTGGAAATGCCCTCAAGTATTCATGGTCTGAGAGAAGGAGAGACGACTTCTTTTCACCCACGCAAAACTATATACATTTACTTCTATAATAATGCAATAACATGAAGAATCACTGAGGAATGGCGATGAATTCCATGGCCGATGAAAGGTGTGGAAAAAAGACTGTGTAAACAAGATGAATATTAGATGAAAATTCAGAGCTATTTGCAAGCTGATGTTTCAAAACCTCAGATGCTGTCGGAGAAAACGTCACATGGAGGTTATGCGGGAAGTTTGAAGTTGTACGGAATTGGGAAGTTGTTTGATAAAGTCAGAGCATATTACAGAGATACTAAGGAGGAGGAGCAATGCGTGAAAGTTTAAAGATATGTGCGGACACGAAGTAAAGTTTAAAAATGTAATAATGAGAGAAATCAAAGAAGGAAAAGTTAGTGATAGAGTGAAAACGTGCAATGCAATAGCTGCAAGGAATTCAAGTTGTTTGCAAGAGTTGTAAAGGTGAAGTTAATGTCTTGTTACAGTAAGAAGAAAGCTGAGGGTAAAATGGAAGTAAACACATGATAAAGACTTTTGAGAAGAGTGAAGTAATTAACTCACCAAACATACACATACATAAGAAGGGGGAGAGCTACAAAAGTTCGACCCACCCATCAACACCCAAAGTGTCATCTTTTCGATAGTATGTAAATCATTTCCTCAAAGAATTATAGGCAAACCTTCAGCCCCTGAGTGATGACATATACTGTGCACGGTATTGACTTCAAGCAAAAACTAACGTCTCAGAGACAGTGTGTGATTAGGTTTGCTGGATCTATAATGTAAACAGTGAATTATTATCTAAGGTATCTTGGTTTAGATTTTGTTTTCTTTACAGAATTGTATAACAAGTCTATCGCAGAAATTTTCTCTATTGTCATTATTTTTGTGTTTCAGGATCTCAAATAAACAGTGTTGAATTCTACTTCATTGGGTCATTCGCTGCCACCCGAAGGTATACAATCCAAGTGTGAATCAATGGCATCACTGTTTTGCAAGTATGGTCACTGCTTCCCACCGACAAAGAGGAACAGTCATAGCTAACACTAAGGACAAGCAGGACAGAGCACCTCCTCCCACTCACAAAGGAACCTCTCTCAGAAAACATACAGTAAGTGAGCTACGGGAATATGTTTACAACAGACAGACCAAATTGACTTTCAACATTTTAAAGCAAAGACAAAATCAATAATTTTATTCAATTTTTCATTTGTTCAGTTTTTTTTTTCTTCACCGCTAACTCTTTTTTCTTTTAATGGTGGTACAGTGAAATCCTAATTATCGAGGTACCTTTATTACACGTTATCCTGCCATTACATCGCTGCCGCCACGACCATCACCACCACCCCCACCATCATTTTTACCTATCTATCGTCACCAACCCGATCGTCACTATGGTATCTACTGCGCCCTGCTTGTGGATTCTGTTGTTGTTGTGGTGATGGTTGAATGGTCAGCCTCAGCATCCCTTTCACTACAGGAACCTGCAACATTACGAAATGATGCAAAAAGTTTTGATCACCACCACTTTCATGACTAGAAGCGCTCAACAAACTGGTAGTTCATTTGGAAAAGTTAAATGAGGAGAAAAAGAAATATTGTTATATTAAATCGGAGTTGGTTATGGAAGGTGGGTAACTAAATGAGGAGAAAAAGAAATATTGTTATATCAAATCGGAGTTGGTTATGGAAGGTGGGTAGCGAGCGCATCATCATCTTACGTCCGTTGGATGTTATTGATCTTAAAGGAAAAAATGTTTTCCAAAAATAGCAGGAAATTTCTGGCTCGTTTATTTATTTATTTTTTTTGTACACATTATTAGAAGAGATGTTCCTCGTGATAGTAAACAAGTAACAGTTCTGTTGTAGGTTTTTTTTTATTATTATTAAATAAACTTACTTTCTATATGACTGCCTCTGAAGTCACTTTACTGATATTTATAAAAAGTTGTTTGTCCAGGTAAAATTTTGAATGAGGAAGTGTGAAGAGCAGCTCAGAAGATGGAATGAGAACATAATTGCATATCATCTTGTTCATGATGACCTTTGCAATGCTGCATTCACCTCAAACCAGGCCGATTCACAACCTTTAATGATAAGGCTTCTTATTCACCGTCTATAAATAAGGTTCATGGACACAGTGAACTATTAGAAGCACAAACCATATAACACTTAATTAATGCACGCCACACCATTCACGTAAATACAAGCGGAAAGTATGGGAGGTATGGGAAGGTAATGTAACTAGATGTGTGAGTGTTGTATTAGAATTATAACGACTCAATAATTAGAGTCGAAACCAGTGTAAAATGGTGATCGAAGCTTCGCTGTTAAATCAATATTCAGAGACTGTTGTGAAGCAGCCAGTCCAAAGTGGAGGATGATGGTGACTGCATGCTGCTTCTTTACTTTCTCCATTCTAAAATAGTCACTCTGTCGCTGGGATGCAATCACTGAGTTGAATCACGCGTTACAAGTAAGTGAAGGAACATTTTAATATGGGATTATAAAACATTCAGATGGAGTAAATATAAACAACTGCGTTTGTATCCAAAGATCCACCTCACTGTACTGACTATATCCATGTGTGTGCGTGTGTGTGTGTGTGTGTGTGTGTGTGTGTGTGTGTGTGTGTGTGTGTGTGTGTGTGTGTGCGTGTGCGTGTGCGCGCGCGTGTGCGTGTGCGTGTGCGTGTGCGTATAAATATATATTTGATGTGTGAAAGTGTTTAACAAAGAAAATTTATATAATAATGTTGGTATAATTGATAGGCTTAATGTTAAAATTAGATATCGTATATATTGACGATAAAAAGATAAACAAAAACAAGTTCACACACAAGGTAGTAGATGAGTATAACAAGCTTAAGTACGGAGCAGCTGGTAGTAACTGCAAACATGATCAATTTATGGATGAGGATGTGAGATGATCATAGGTAAACAGGACCTGCCAACTAACCTTTGGTAAATTCAAGTTCAAAAGTTAGATAATGAGGCAACAAATCGATGACAACTGCTGGAGAATAAAAATTTACATCCGCATATTACAAATTTTCAGAAAGTTGTATGACGGGAGGAATCCCAAGACTTGTTCACCTTAAAATGATGAGCGCATTGAAGACGTGTGGCATTATAATGTGTAGGTAGCTCACATCGCGACCCACACCTAATATTGAACTTGTCATGGAATATATTTTTACTGGCAACTAACACTTCGGAAAATAATAATAGATAGTAAATAGCAGAAAAGTTGCCCATTTCTTCCATGAAAACCAACACTTACTTGGCCTAATGCATCTTGTATAAGAGAGACATGCCAGTTGTACCATCACTTCAGACTATGTTGAACTGGAAAGGAAACTTGCAGTGGAACTACTGAAGTGATAGCAAGTCATTATAATTATCTTCAACCACTTTTGTGAAACTGTTTGATTTCCAGTGACGTGTTATATTTAGAGAAGCTATTATCTAAATGTAACTTGTTTTTCTTATAGTTACCAGCGATACAACTAATGATAACTATGCTAATGATAACTAATATCAGTATTGCATGACATGTTGCATTGAAACTTTAGCGTGCATTTCACTTTTCTATGACAACATTATTTGCATGCACACTATGTAAGCAGTTATCTTTTGTTGCACGCACACACGCACGCACAGATGCACTCACACACATCATGTTACCTTGTCTTCATATCGTTATATAGTATTAATCTTATAATCATGAATGATCCTTTCTCACACTGCCTACGCCTCCAGACCCAACTATGAGTTAGCGACACTGTTTCAGCATTAAGTATTGAATTTCTACTTGTACTTGTAACTCCTTGTTCTTCCATCACCATCCATTGTGTGGCACGGTTGTGAACACTAATTGTTATGAGGGAAGGGGTCGTCTTGCCTGTGAACTGGACGTGCACGTGTTTGCAAGTGTGTGCTTAAAACAAAAGGAGGCATGCATGGTTACAAAGCAGTGAGTGAGTGTTAATGGAAATAAAGTAAAAGCAATGGTTACAAAGGATAAAGGATAAACAAGTGTGTTCTTAAGTTGTTTCATCTAACAACCCAACACTAACTACGTGTTAAAGATATAAGATGGTTCAGTACTGTTATGTCCACTGGTGTGGTTCGATGAGGGTGTCAATTACAATGGCGTTTCCACTATCTACAAACTACCTACTACTCCTTGGTAAGTACCGCGTCGGCCGATCAGACTGTTGGCTCGTTGAAAGTGAACCACTCACAGGTTCGAATCTTTAAATCTGCCCTGGTGGACTCGCCTCCATGAGCCGTCAGTCTCCTTCAGTCTGCTGGTGAGAGTAGAGTTCTTTTGAAAACCTGAATCCTTCCGTCATCCAATGTGAGTGTACTAAGGTTGTGGGTTACTGGTTGTTATGGTGGCGGCGGCAGGAGCAGCGGCGGCTATAAATACTGTCAGCCATGTGAAGCAGCACGTAAGACTGTATTGTGTTGCATGGAGGTAGTTGTATGGGGGTTTAATTACAATGTCATGGTCTCTTTTGTTTGACTTTGTTTATTTAGCAGCTGGTTCAGGTATGTTATTAAACTATCGACAACCCTACCTAATAACCTATATCTTTACATGCCTATAGCTATATTGGTAAAATTTTACATCTTCACCATAATGGCCTGTTTACAAAAAAATGGCGTCTGCACCTCGTCCAACTCCCTACTTTTGGTCATAGAGAACATTTAATAGCTTCTATATTAATATAACCTAACCTAACCGAACCTTAACCTACATTTACAAATAACAGAACCTTGTTCAAACCAAACTAAACTTTGCTTTCCGAAGAGGTGGTTTCACAGAAAACATTGAATATCTCACAAATTAAGAATTTGCAATGGAAATGTAATTAAGAAAACCTCAAAATGCATCGGGTAATGCAAAAATATAACCCTGAATTCTCTAGAGCATTCTGGTGAAGATGTAAAATAATACCACTATATTATTGATTGAACCACCTTATGTTTCCCAACAAATCTTACATTGTTTCCTGCTTTCACAGGATGGTGCAGGAAGGACTACAGGAAGCTGTAACCCTGACATGCCACCACATCAAGGGTTACTTCTGCTCGTCCTCGGCTGGCCACAGGGCACTGCTACCAATGGCTTGGGTATGTCTGGTGCAAGAATCAAGATCATTATAGTCTCTCATCATCATTTTAAGTCCATAATC
This sequence comes from Metacarcinus magister, assembly GCA_029783475.1. Taxonomy (NCBI): domain Eukaryota; kingdom Metazoa; phylum Arthropoda; class Malacostraca; order Decapoda; family Cancridae; genus Metacarcinus; species Metacarcinus magister. The sequence continues at coordinate 5,714,436 of JAPQNM010000018.1, forward strand.
AACTTCTTAATAGCAGTTCACTTTGATGACTTTACGAAACATGGATGATAACTAATATTCAGGGTTTCAAAATTTAATACTTTGTTGTAGAAATTAGTTGCGACGTGTAATGGTGATATTATGGTTGGAATGTGTAGTAGCTTGAAACCAAAGCAACGGATAAGGGTTTCATCAAATATTGTTGATCCCTTGAATTCTCAGCCTTCATAACCTAACCACTAAAACCTGTTGTATTCACACTGGTGATGCTGGAGACTAACAACTTCATTATATACATTAAGTATTTTCATTATTCTCCTCCAGTTCTATATCAGTTGAATGCTTAACCTGTATAAGTTAGGAGCAATTAGGAACATCAGATATATTAGAAAAACACCGTTGAAATTAAAGTAAAATATTTATAAAATCTAACTATAACCTTTCTTTTTTTATAGCCAGTAGGTTAGGACATACTCAAGACTGAGGTATCCTATAGTGACCTTTACTTTCCCTAGGATGTGTTAGGATAAGGATGTCTCAATATCCTAGCCAAAAAAGTCCTAACAATCTTAATTTTCTTAGTTTCTCGGGTAAGCTCGAAATATTCTTGTTTTTTAATAATAATAACCTTTATTACAACCATAGGTCATATACATTCACAGTAATACAAAATAATTAAAAAAAACCTAACTAAAAACCTAATGTCTAATGCATAATTGCTTGTACCAAGAGATTGAGCTTCAATGCCATAAAAGCTCTTAGTAGATCATAGCATTTGTAATGGTATTTTCACTGGCCATCAAGCGACCTCTAAAGCTAGCCACGGAGTTCCTCATAAGGACATCTGAATTATCAAGTCTGACATTTACAAACATTGGTGATGCAGTATGGTGTCTCGGCATCCCAAGCATTCAGCGCAGGATGTTATTGTGGCACACTTTGTTTCTGTAGAGAAGTGGCTTTATACCAACACCAAAGTGCACAACAGTATATCTTGTAACAATAGCTTTGAAATAAGGCAGTTTTTATTTATTCTGTACACAATGCAAATTTCCGTATAATAACATTTCCTATGGTATTTAGTTTTCTAAGCGGTTTATTAATATCCTGATCGTCCTCCAGATTGTTTGCTATATCATGGCCAAGATATTTAAACTTATCAACATATTGTAACTGCACATTGTTAAGCACAAAATTATCACATTGCATATATATCACATTTTTGGGTGACCCTACCATGCATGCAGTTTTCTGGGTGTTATAAATTATGTTGTGGTGTCGGGCATAATGAGAACATACATTAATGAGGGTTTGCAGTGCCTTTGTAGAGGGTGCCAAGTGCCAACACCACCATATCATCAGCATACAAGATGTGGTTAACACAGCACCTGCCATGTGGCACCCGATCTTTGTACTCTAAAGCTCATGGTTGAGGTGGTCTGTGTACACATTATATAGTACTGGGGATATCAAACCCCCTTGTCTTATTCCATTACTAACAATAAACTCTGATGATAGACTAGTGATCCACTTCACAACATACACTTGGGATCAGTACCAGTATTGAAGTATTCTGACTAGGTAATTTGGTACACCTCACAAACAATTTACTATGACGTACACAATCAAATGCCTTAGAGGGATCTAGGAAGCACATATACACTGGTGTGTTGCACGTTCTGTAGTGGCGCACAGTTTTCTTCAAAGTGAATATACCCAAATCTGTCCCGTGCGTGTGCTTACTTAAAACCAAATTGTGAGTCACTAGTGGCAAGGTAGTGATGCAGTCTGTGTGCACAATTACTTGTTCCACCACTTTGGAGGAGGACGTTGATAGTGCAAAGGGGTAGTAATTTTGGTTATGGGAACCAAGATTACTCGCATAAGATTGTCTGGCAAGTATTGGTATCGTAGCATGAGTGAAAAAACACGTGCCATTGCCATGTATTGTGTTTATGTCCCGTACTTATACACTTCAGCTGGTATACTGCCATAACACACAGCCTTGTTCAGGCTAACCCTGATGCCAGCAAAGCGACCTCTTCCATTGTGGCGTCAGTACAGGGAGCGGGTTCAGGAGGAAGTAAATTACTGCGTTCTTCACTGTTTTGTGTAGAAGATAAGCAATTAAACAGAAAAGAATATTTCTTTTTCCACATACTTGTTATCTCACACTCCTACAGCATTGTCAATGCGAGTGGCAGTGGAATTATTCATTAGATTAAAAGCTTTAACTTCTTTCCAGAAGCTAATGACGTCATGCGAGGCTAGCTTATTCACCAGTGCAAGACGGAACTTAGCCCTGTTCCTACGCATGGCAACAGCGAAGGGGCCTTCTCATGGACTGCCCTCCCGCCGCCACGATAGAAACGTGGCGCGGTAGTCATCGTAATGTGTTAACGTGTTGGTTCCATCCTGGGACAGGTCTCGCCTTACGTGTACATGTTCCAAAGGTAACTCTGCCACATTCAATTATTACCTTACAGATCCCTTTGTATACAAAATTAATGCAATAATGGCATTGTCCAGCATAGATGCAAATTTAACAGTTTTAGTGCAACAATCAAAGTCCCATTTTCGGATGTAACAAAATTGTACAGGATGTTAGTCATTGATCACATCAGATAAGCTTTGAGAGACAATACAGTGGTCTAACCAGGAGTGCAACAGTGTGCCGTGGTTCACAGGGGTGTAGCTGGTACAGTGCTCCCTCCAATTTTGCGTGAAATTGGAATCATTAACTTTATAGTGATAATAAAAAATATTTATAAATAAATAAATAGATATGGAAAAAAACACTGTCTATGCGATGGGGTGGTCATAAGGGTTACGGCAGGGTTCACTGGGCCTTGGTTGGGATTGCTGGGGTGTTACATGAGCTAAGTTATCCTATAATCACTCTTAATGTCCCTAGGACGTGTTGGAATATGAATGTTTCGATATCCTAGCCAGAAATCCTAGATATTGTAATATTCATAAATTTCTCGGACAAAATCAAGATTTTCCGAACACTTAATTTTTAAAAATGTCTATAAATCTTACAATAATATTCTTTTAGGCCTATATGACATGATCTTGGAGTCCTACACACATCCTAGAGATCCAGTAGAAGAGATAAACGTTATATTTGACCCCAATTTGACCTTGAAATTAGAAAAATCACAAGTTAAAGTTCTTGCCTACTTAAAAAAATTCCAAATTTGCCATAAATCGACTATTACTACTACTGCTGCACAGATTGCGCTCCCGTCTGTCTGTAGAGAACCATCAGTGTAGAGCTTGTGTGCCGCAATACATTTATATGCTACACTTTTATATCCTAACCCCTTTCTTCCATCTCATTATTATCCCGTCTTATTTTTCACTCAGGAGGCCCTTCCCTTTTGCGGAATCCGGCGTTGGAGATGTTCTCATCGGCAGCGACACGAAGGCCTTTATGGAGTCTGGAGATGATGATGTGAAAAGTCTCCCTGAAGACCTCCCCTTCTACAGGATTTGATGCTGGATGTGGTTTCATGCAGGGACTCGAAGACCTCAGAAATTATGCAGATACGAAGAGTCTCCCTCTCCCATCTGTGGAATCATTTACCGACCTGAAGATCTTTCCTTGGAGTAACCTGTCTATTAAGTTTGTTAAATGTTGAATGAATGCTAATTAATAAAAAAAAATTGATTTGTAATTTAATAGCATCCTAAGTACAACAAAAATATGGCAAGACAAATAAATAAATAAATAAGTACCAAAAATAATGGAAAATTTGGTCAGATAAATAAATGAATACTAAAAATAATGGGAAATAATGGAAAATGACGGTAAAAAGTTTAAGGAGCACTTTGCCTGTAGCTTTGCAGCCTCTAGAATTTGGCTTTTTTGACTTGGTGTACACTTATTTAACTTTAATTATTAGTCTATGAAAATTTTTACTTGTACTACTTACATAACTACCTATTTTTGAAGAGATTCAGTAATATTCTTCCCGGCTCGATGTATGAGGAGACAGACGAAAGCTTCAGTATCTTGATGGTTGACCTCTACAAGGGATGGTCTTCATACTAATGCCTCGTTTGGTGTTGCTGTCTGTTCTTCCTTTGTCAATCCTTTGTACTCCTTTGTCAATAGCTGTAGAGAATATTTAACCATTACAAAGTTGTTTAATTTTTGCCACACTACATCGTGCATACATTTACACTCTTCTTCCATATTAAAATAGATCTCCCTCTCTCACCTGTACACCATAATCTTTATTAATAAAGTCTATGGCAGTCATCATTGTTCATTCACACGATGCGTTAACAAAACTATCTCTATTTCACACTATAGAGATAAAATTTTTTAATTTAAACTATACCTTTTTCACACGTTAAAGAGAAATAAACTAATTAAAATATTTATCTGGCATTTAAGAGCAACAGCAATATATTAAAGGTATCATTATCTCGCATTTTAGTGCAAGACAAAAAATTTAGACTATCTATTTTACACCTTAGAGAGAAAGAAAGAAATCAAAATATTTCATACCTTAGAACTCTAAACCTCACACCTTAGAGAGCAAGAAAGAAAAAGAGAAAAAATAACTATCTTAAACGAAGGGTGGCACTGAGATCCTGTGTACACATTATACAAGTAGGGAGACAAGATCGGTCCTTGCTGTATTGTTGGATGTTGAACGGGTACAGAGCCTGTAAATACAGACTAGTGGGAACCGCACCCAACACAGAATGCATGGTAGTACCACCAGTGTGCTATGGCACTGCTGGCACCTTCACCAGATGCTCTGCAGGATCTTCTCAGTGTGTGTCAGGTGTGGTGTATGCTGCCAAGCATGACACTGTCTATAACACCACCAACACCCTCTGAAAAGAATTACCTTGAATCGGTATAACTGAGTGGGCGTGCGCTCACCTTTGTGGATAGGTTTACATATTGCACCGTGACATGACTGATGATGCTGACATCAGGAAGCAGACCACCAAGCTTAGTCACAGGTAACATCCTGCTGCAGAAGTTTTCCCACTGTACCCCAGAGGTGAAGCTGGAATTATTCAGGAGTCACTACTACTCCCTCTACTGCAACTCGCTGTGGTAGCAGTTCAAGGTGGCCACTATGAACCATCTTAGGGTAGGTCACAATGACGTCCTTAAGAGAGCCTTCTGTAGCTACCCAGATGGACCAGCTCATCGCTGACCTTCACCAGGAATGGGGTAAAAAGTGTGGGTGTCATCCGCCGACACTCCGTGTTCAGCATCAAGAGTAGGGTGGAGTGTTCTGAGAACTCCATCATCACCTCCGTCAGGCAAAACTCAGTTTGTGGGGTAATGGAGCTACACCTAAGTGTACCATGTATACCCAAGACAACTTGCACATCGACGCAACCAGTTGTATGAAACCAGTTGCATTGCAACTGACACATTCATTTCTATAGAACCCCTCACATCAAGGCGACTGAAACTGCGGTTGCGTACAACTAATCGCCATGCAACTGGCTATGCTGGTGGTGTGGCGATCAGTTGCATTGTGAACTCGGTGAGGAGAGGGTGTTGTGTGCCTCCGAGTGCTAGGGTTATGGCTGCTGCTGCTGCAATGGTGAGTGAAGGGCAAGTCAGGAACATTAAATTTGCACAAGAAATAAAAATTTGCATCCTTAAAAATCTTGGAGCCCACCAAACGAACCAGTTCATCGAAGGTATTATTTTTTCATTATTATTATCATGGTTATTATTAATATAATTATCATTATAATTACTTTTTTATTCTCGCTATTCCCTCTGTATCATTAGTGTTTTTAACAGTATTATTATATTGTTATTATATTTAATTGTTGCTCTCTGTACTCACTTTGCATGTTCATGCTGTCTATGCCTTTGGGTGAACTAAATTACTATTATTATTATCATTATTATAAATGCATAAGAGCTCTTTCCAAAATTACTTTCCAATCTTCCGTAATGTTCCTTAAAATTTAGATAATCCCTTATACCTCCACTAAAATGAAGCTGTTGCAAAGCTTTCATCTTAACTCTTCTATCACTACTCACTCACTCATGTTCTTCCTTCATATCAAGCACTCTTTAGTAAGTACACAAAATCTCAACTTATCTTCTTACTAATTCATCAATATAATAACAGTTACACTCACTCAGCTCCTCTTCCTTGACACTAACCTTGAGGAGGAGAGAGACATCCGTCATGACACTCTTCCACATTTGCTTAGGATTTGCAGACTTCCTCATACATCTGATTGAGTGGTTGTCTTGATGCAGTCCTTCCTCCATAGTGTTGAGATGTTGGTTGTTCAGTGAAGGTCAAGAAGTCTGCTGCAATGCCATTTGATTTCAAGCATTTCAACCTGTAATATTAAGCTTTTATAAACACAAATTCACTACAAGAAGCAAAATAATAACCTTTCAACACAATCGCAGTAATAAATGTAATGTTAAAATAATGCATAAGAGAACGATCAATTACCAACAGTTCACAGTTATAATTGTTAGAATATGTATAACACCAAGACCAATAAGTAGTAGTTTCATGAGCATAATATTGGTAATTACATATATTGCAGCAAAGGATAGACAATGAACAACCCAAAAGTACAGCAAAGAGTAATAAGTTTATAAATATAGAAAACTTACAATTACTCGTAACTAACACTCGGCACTTCCGCATAACCTGTCATACCCTTTCACTGTATACCATAACCTTACATATAATTGTAGGTAACAAAGCTCAGTATTTACACGTTACCTTCCATAGCCATTCACTGGACACCCAAGACCAGCTACATTCCTTAGTAACAGTGCTCCCCCAGCAGACAACAGGTGTGCTCAACATGGCGCCAGCTCACCAAAACACCAAATACACACAAACACCTGGAACACAATGGAGAGCTTGAGAGTGAACCAGCGGAAATTAACAACATTCTCAACGATCAATACGAAGCCGCCTTCACCCCACCAAATGACGGACAGAAAATTGTTTGCATTTGAAGCCCCACAAGGAACATTCACAAGCATGATACATGGGGTTTAACACCTAAATTACTGGTGGAGACTCAAGAAGCTGCACCTGTTTTCAATCTAAAGCTGCAGGGACAGATATATCATCATTTATGTTTGGAAGATTTCAGAAAAAGTGTATCAAACATAAACCTGCAAGAATCCACACACCCAAGGAGAGGAGAGGAAAGGTGTGCTATGTGAGGACCACTCCTGGATCACCTCATAGATTAACATCTCTAACATACAGGGTTGGAAAAAACCCGGGTTTTTTTATAAAAAAAACCCCAACCCACTGGGGTTTTTTGTTTTTTTGGAAATATTGGAAATATCATTGCAGCATTTGATAGACCTAATTAAACTCTAAAACTGTCATTATGAATATTTGTTCTATGATTAATAATTACTCAGTAAACTTAAACTGTATCTTTTTTATAAAACATAACTTTCCTCCTCATTTTCTTGAAAGCTATTAGAGATATAGGAAATATCATTACAGCATCTGATAAACCTAATTAAACTCTACAACTTTCATTATGAATATTTGTTCTAAGACTAAGAGTTACACAGTAAAATCAAACTGTATCTTTTTTCCAAAACATGACTTTCTTCCTCACTTTCTCAAAAGCTATTAGAGATATTAGAAATACCATTGCAGCATCTGATAAACCTAATTAAACTCTACAACTGTCATTATAAATATTTGTTCTATGACTAATAATTACACAGTAAAATGACACCATATTTTTTTTTCCAAAACATGACTTTCTTCCTCATTTTCTCGAAAGCTATTAAAGATATTGGATATATCATTGCAGCATCTGATAGACCTAATTAAACTCTAAAACTGTCATTATGAATATTTGTTTTAAGACTAATAATTAAGCAATAAAATGAAACGGTATCTTTTTTTCCAAAACATGACTTTCTTCCTCACTTTCTCGAAAGCTATTAGAGATATTGGAAATATCATTGCAGCATCTGATAGAACTAATTAACTCTACAACTGTCATTATGAATATTTGTTCTATGACTAATAATTACGCAGTAAAATTAAACCGTATTTTTTTTCCAAAACATAATTTTTCTCCTCATTTTCTCAAAAGCTATTTGAGATATTGGAAATATCATTGCAGCATCTGATATAGCTAATTAAACTCTACAACTGTCATTATGCATATTTGTTCTAAGATTAATAATTACGCAGTAAAATGAAACGGTATCTTTTATCCATAATATTACTTTCTTCCTCATTATCACGAAAGCTATTAGAGATATTGGGAATATTATAGCAGCATCTGATAGACCTAATTAAACTCTACAACTGTCATTATGAATATTTGTTCTATGACTAATAATTACGCAGCAAAATTAAACCGTATCTTTTTTTCAAGAAATAACTTTCCTCCTCATTTTCTCGAAAGCTATTAGAGATATTGGGAATATCATAGCAGCATCTGATAGACCTAATTAAACTCTATATCTGTCATTATGAATATTTGTTCTATGATTAATAATTACGCAGTAAACTTAAACCTTATCTTTTTTACAAAACATAAATTTCCTCATTTTCTCGAAAGCTATTTGAGATATAGGAAATATCATTGCAGCATCTGATAAACCTAATTAAACTCTACAACTTTCATTATGAATATTTGTTCTAAGACTAATAATTACACAGTAAAATTAAACTGTATATTTTTTCCAAGACATGACTTTCTTCCTCATTTTCTCGAAAGCTATTAGAGATATTGGAAATATCATTGCAGCATCTGATAGACCTAATTAAACTCTACAACTGTCATTATGAATATTTGTTTTATGACTAATAATTACGCAGTAAAATGAAACCATCTTTTTTCCAAAACATAACTTTCCTCCTCATTTTCTCGAAAGCTATTAGCGATATTGGAAATATCATTGCAGCATCTGATAGACCTAATTAAGCTCTACAACTGTCATTATGAATATTTTTTCTAAGACTAATAATTACGCAGTAAAATCAAACTCTATTTTTTTTCCAAAACATGACTTTCTTCCTCATTTTCTCGAAAGCTATTAGAGATATTGGAAATATCATTGCAGCATCTGATAGACCTAATTAAACTCTACAGCTGTCATTATGAATATTTGTTGAGTAACACACCACACCTTCATCTGAGTATAGGACAAAACACTACTAGGACAAAACCATCGAAGTTGAATTGTATCTGTTTTTAGACTTAAATAACATTCAATACCATCAAAATTAGGAGAAAAAAATATAATATAAGTAATTCATTACTGAAGTAATCATGTCAAATATTACATTCATTATATAATACGAACTGCTTAGAGATACGGCAGTCATACCGCGTTGTCATCCACTATTCGTACGGCCTGTGACTTATTATTTACCTGGTAAAACATCTTTCAAGTTATGTTAGGTTAATTATGTTGCGTTTGATACGGTTTGGTTTGGTTAGGTTCGGTTATATAAGCTTTTTACCCCAAAGTTAGGCACGTGCCGTATCTATAAGCGAGCACTATGAAGATACGACATTCGTTAGGTTATAGTTAGATTAGGTTATGTTAAGTTAGGTTATGTTAGGTAAGGTTATGTTAGGTTTGGTTAGGTATGGTTTGGTTCGGTTATATAAGCTTTTTATATTTTATTACCCAAAAGTTAGGCACGTGCCATATCTATAAGCGAGCACTTACAGATACGGCTGCCGTACCTGTAAGCTGTGCCTATATAATAACACCAATAACAAAAATAAGCATAATGAATAGAACATCATACCACACATTTGAAAGATTAAAACAAACACAATATTGAAAACCTCATTAAGTGTTGAATTTCTTTCAAAGTTAATTATAGTACAACCTCCCTGGTCTTCCTCTCCTTCACACAGTCCACACCTAACCTAACCTATCCATGGGAATTACGGTATTCAGGCACACAAAACAATGATCAAGTGGAGTCAACCAACACAAAGAAAGATTAAAATATTTTTTTCATGATGACTTCAGTAATAAATTACTTACATTATATTTTTCGGTTAATCTGCAGAACAACGCTTCCAAACCGATCAGATTAATTGTTGTTGCAGTACACAGGATACTTACTGTACTGAATATCTGTGAAGATTTCAGTGAGCGGTCGCTGCCTTACTTAGCATGAACTATTTGATTTATAAATCCACACACTTGATAGAATTAGAGTTAGATTAAGTCTGGAGGAATGTAGCCCCACACCCCCCTTAGTTTAGCTTAGCCTTGGGTTGTGTCATTCAGGGGGATTCGGTTAGGTTAGGTTGGGAGTGTCCGGAGGGACTACGCCTCTCGGGTCAGTTTAGTTTAGGCGACCGCTCACTAAAACCTTCACAGATTTTCAGTACAATAAGTATTCAGTGTAGTGCAACAAAAATTATTTTGATCGGTTTGGAGGCATATTTACTTACATTTCTTTTATTTTTTATGGTAATAAAGTAAAAAAAACAGAAAAAAATATAACTGAGTGTTTTGTGGTTACAGTGGAGAGCCATTGGCCATCACAGCTGTTATTTCAATACCAATACATTCCATTGTGATGGAAAGCAATGTCAAAATCATCCGAAATGCATCAAAATCTATTCGTCAAGTGTTATTTAGATCCAAATTCACCGTCACAAACATGTAAACATTCTGGGCGCTCACCTTCCAGTGGGTACCCTCTCACGTGGGCATCCCTTTTTCGTATGATGTGAAGTATAACATTTAAAATAATATCTGCAATAATTAATAAAATAGATCCTTTGTTTCTTAATTCCAACCTTGGATGGCAAACGATGCGAGATGTCTTGACAATTTCCAAGTGAAATGCTACAAGGTTGGACGAAAATCAAACTCTACAGTTGGATCCAAGCATTTTTTGGCCAGTGTGACCGCGGCTTTAACGAGGTCGCGGATGCTGCTGCCAAGATTGCCTTGTCAGACCAAAACCTCACTGCCTCCCCCTTGCCTCTCTCCACGGCCCGTCGCCTCATCCCTGCGGCTTGTCTCGCTTCCTGGGACACTTCCCTCGGTGACTCTCTCCCCGTTACCACCATGGGCCACTACCGCCGCGACTCTTCCCCACAGCCTTGGGTGAGGCAGACGTCCCGTGTGCTGGATGTAGCACTGACTCGTCTCCGCCTGGGCCACACACGACTCACCGCTCACCTCCACCGCCTCCGTCTCTCCCCGGACCCGTATTGCCCGTGGTGTGGCAACACTCCCGAGACCATCGACCACTTCATGCTTCAGTGTCCTCGCTTCCACACACCCCGTGTTGTCCTGCGTTCCCAGCTTGCTGCCCTGCATGTCACCACCTTCACCCTGCCCACCCTGCTGGCGGCGGCGGGTGTTCCCCCTGAACGCCGTCCCACGGTCATCCGCCTCACCTGTGCTTTCCTGTGGAAAACGGGGCAGCTGTCTCGCCTGTGAGTATCTCACAGGCCGTCCCCAGGGCTCATAGGGCTTCCCCATAGAGGATCCTCGCAGCCCTTAACGACAACATGTAAACATTGACCAAATTTACCTCTCCTTTCTGCCTTCTGGAAACACGTGTAAAGGGTCAATGCTTCCCGCTGCCATATATTCAGGGGTGCTTTGAGGGTCACCCATTAATGAGGAGTAAATATGACCCATGATAACGAAGGGAAGACGAGGAAATACCGATAAATATGGAGACAATGAGAAGCTTGAAGTAGAACTGAGTGTCAAAGTCTTGGTCTTGGCCATGTTTGTTTATATTTATGTCAATGAGCTTTACAAGCCTATTATTTTTTAAAATACCATTTAATTTACTACTATTTCTAGAGCAAGTCATTATTAAAATCTCCTAGTATGTAAAAATTCTTCTTGCTGACACATAACTGCCTGAACACATCTTGTAAATACTCAAATGAGTCTACACCTGAGAGAGAGAGAGAAAACAGGGTGGAAGAATGAAGGAAGGGGAATGGAGGAATAGAAGGGAAGGGAAGGGGAAGGAAGGGACCAAAGTAACCACAGGAGGCAATAAATAACCTGTACTCCCTTCCTCTCCCTTCCTTCTCTCCCCCTTCCTTTATTCACCCTCCTTCTCTCACTCCCTTCCTCTCTATCCCCCCAAACCACTCTCTTTCTTAATTAACACGACGACCATCTCTCTCTCTCTCTCTCTCTCTCTCTCTCTCTCTCTCTCTCTCTCTCTCTCTCTCTCTCTCTCTCTCTCTCTCTCTCTCTCTTTATTTAAACTTGATACATTGGGGAATGTAATATGCTAAAGTCCTGGTTGGGACGCCAAGGACTTCTCTCTCTCTCTCTCTTCCTCTCTCTCTCTCTCACCCATGCCTCAGGAGGTCACGTGACTAAGAGTTCCGGTCTGTCTGTGTGTGTGTGTGTGGGTGTGTGTGTGTGTGTGTGTGTGTACTTCAGGCGAATATAAACTATAAATAATCTTTCAATAAAACAAGATCAATAGCTTAAAAGTATGCAAAATAATAATAGGTTTTCATATAAGCATCTTTTTTTTTATTTTTTTATTTATTTATTTATTTATTTATTCATACATAACATAACATAAAATCATAACATGTATCCTTCAAACAAAAAAAATTTCATCCTTGATATATATATAGTTTCCTCTTCTTGTTGTCGTTTCTGTTCTTCCTCTTCCTCCTGTTCCTTCTTCATTTATTCTTCTTGCTGCTTCTTCTCTTACTCTTCATTACACTTCTTCCAAAAGCCACTCCAGAAGTTATTTAAACGTCTCTTCTGAAACTTCGTCCGTTGTTTCCATAACATTTCCTCAATTTTATCCAGTCTTTCGTTCCTTGACTTGGCTTTATCTTCCCGTTCTTCCTCCATTCGCTGCCTCCTCTTCTGTTCTTCCTCCATTCGCTGCCTCCTCTTCTGCTCTCTAGCTTCCTCCTCCTGCTGGCGGCGTCTTTTCAACAATGCTTTCTGCTCCTCAATACGGCAGATTTGATCATATGCTGCCTTTAATGCTTGAAATTTAACGGTGGCATTCTTGGCGTCATCAGGGTGTTTGTCTGGGTGCAGCTCCAGGGCTCTCCTTCGGTAGGCCGTCTTGACCTGCTCGAAGGAAGCGCCCTGGGCCACGCCGAGGATACCGTACATTCCAGATATACTGGTATTCATTGTGTTTTGATTTATATTGATTTTGATGTGCTAGCATTACCGCGATGGTCTCAGTATTGAAGTAGTTGTTTAAGATGCGCCAACTCCAGCCTCTGTCCAACCTTACATCACCTGACCTAACTCCTACCTCAGTGGTATAGTGATTTTGTATTTATATCATTAGTTCTCAGTAGGTTGGAGTTACCATAGAGTAAGTTGGTGAACACGTGATAACCCATCCAGTTTAATCCAGTTTAATTTAGTTTAATCTGGTTTAGGGAAGAGTGATTATTTTGTTTATGCTATGTCTATATTGCTTAGAGAATCGTTCATCTCTTCTTTTTTCTTTTTTCTCTCTCTCTCTCTCTCTCTCTCTCTCTCTCTCTCTCTCTCTCTCTCTCTCTCTCTCTCTCTCTCTCTCTCTCTCTCTCTCGTATACATCTCACTCCTCTCTCCACTCTCTTGTATACATCTCACTCCTCTCTCCACTCTTTCATCTTTTTTCCCCTTTATTTCCCTCTCTTCCCCTCACTTTACTCTCTTTTCCCCTCCCTTTATCAAACTCCTCTCTCAAACACACCCACACACACTATCACCCATTTACAACTCACACCTCCCTTCCTCTCCCCTCACTCTTTCCTACATACCTATACCTCTTCAACCCCCCCTCCTCCTCCTCCTCCTCCTCCTCCTCTTCTCCCCTCACTCCTGCAGCTGTGCCCACGCCTGGTTTGGGGCGCTAAGTACCCACCCCAAGTTCTGATTGTTCCCAGCTCAAGGCATATGCCCCGCCACAGCTGCTGGGGGCGGGGCGGGGTTGTGGTAGGCGGGGTAGTGGTGGTGGTGTGAAATGAATATATTTGAATTAGGTTGTCATTGATATTTTTTGGGGGTTGTTTTGTTCTTTCTTCTGGTTGTGGTTGTTGTTGTTGTTGTTGTTTTTATTCTTGTTCTGGTAATTTCATAGTAGATATATAAAGGGAATTGGTTTTATTATTATTATTGTTATTATTATTATTATTATTATTATTATTATTATTATTATTATTATTATTATTATTATTACTACTACTACTACTACTACTACTACTAATAATAATAATAATAATAATAATAATACATCTTATTCTTCTTTAAATGACGTCTCTGTTTCTTATATTGTGTGTATGTTTGTAAGTATAGTACATGCGAGTGCGTAAAGAAGGAAGGAAGGAAGGAGAGATAAGCAAGGAGACACGACTTCTATTTACACACACACACACACACACATATTTTCTGGTTGGATTTGATATGTTTTTTGTGATATGATTATGTTTGATTGATTTGTGATTTATTATTGTTGCGGCGACGCATTTAGCATGTAAATAGTGTTGTGTAAATAGTGTTATTGTAAGTGTAGTTGTGTGGAGGCAGGGAGCGGTGGGTCACCCAGGCCTCCCTGGGGAGTGAGGGTTGACAGATGTCAAGATACGGTGACCTACGTATCTGTGTTTTCGGCGATACGCAGTCGTGGTGGGGTGTGTTTGGGAGATGTGGCTGGTTGTTGGCTGGAGAAGGAGGCGAGGAGTGAGAGAGAACAGACAGAGGGACACAGCGAGTGGAGGGCAGGACCTTGGAGGGAAGCGGACAGGGTGGCCGGAGAAATGGCACCCTGGCTTCCTTAGGTCCCTGCCCTCACTAAGGGAGTGGCTGACTGGCTGTGTGGAGGTGGTTATGGGCATCCTGGGAGCGTGAGAGGCAGGACCTTGGAGGGAAGTGGACAGGGTGGCCGGAGAAATGGCGCCCTGGCTTCCTTAGGTCCCTGCCCTCACTAAGGGAGTGGCTGACTGGCTGTGTGGAGGTTGTTGCCTGACTCCTGGACGCGTGAAGGGCGTGGTACTTTGGAGGGAAGTGGAGAGGGTGGCCGGAGAAATGGCGCCCTGGCTTCCTAAGGGCCTGCCCTCGCTAAGGGAGTGCATGGCTGTGTGGAGGTTGCTGTGTGTGGACTAGTGGAGGCTGTGTGTTCTGGGTGAACCTCTTGTGGGGAACTCTGTGCCCTGAGGCTGTACTATTGTGCTGTACCCTGTAAGCGTAAGTGTTTGTAAATATACCAGGAAAGGAGAAGTGTTGTCTGTGTGTGATTTGTTTTAAAAACCCCCTTTTCCCGTCTCGCCAACCCCCGCTACACGAGTCCCAGGAGGGCGTTACCTCAGGTAAAGGAGAGGTAACGTGTTTTGCGACACCCTGCCTTGGAGGGAAGTGAAAAAGGGGGGTGTGCCGTAACATTATATATGTTAAGTTTTCTTATTGATTCGTTTTTGGTTTGTTTGCTTATAGTAACTTCATTATCTTTTTACCGGTATAAGCTGTACCAGTATAATTCAAAATACCGGTATTGGTTATACCGGTATTTTTGACGATCTTGCCTAAAACTGGAAAATATAAGCCAAGTTGAGTTACCGCTACTACCAATCCAGAAGAGAAACTAATGTATTCATGATTCTATAATAGCTTAATAAAATATCTTGTGATACTCCGTTTTTCACTTTCTTCCATTCTGATTTTTCATCCTTTACTACTGTTCTCATTTCCCTTCCTTTCAGGTAGTCTTCCATCCAGTTCTTTAATGTTCCTTACAATCCTCCAATGTATTCCAACTTCCATGCGTGACACCTTATCGAATGCCTTTTTTAAGTCTAAATATATGCAATCCACCCATCCATAACGTTATTGTTATATATATTACTCTTGAGTAAAAACTTAATAAGTTGGTGACACATGACCTTCTTGTTCTGAATCCAAATTGTCTATTATTATTCCTTTTCGTTCTAAGTATTCAGTCCATTGTTTCTTAAGGACTTTCTCACATATCTTGCATACTTGGCTGGTCAATGACGCTGGTCTATATTTAAATGGTTCTTCTTTGTTTTAATTTTTCTGAATAGGCTCTTTTCCATTCTTTAGGGACTTTTCCTGTTTTGAGAGAACACTTAATTATATCATGAATTGGCTCCGCCATTTCTTGTCTACACTCTTTCAAGATGTATCCTGATACTCCATCTGGTCCTATTGCTTTTCTTTCATCCAATTCCTCCAGCATTTCCTATAGCTCATCTCTATCTATCCTTATTTTCCACATCTCTTTTTTTTCTCATTTATTCTTGTGGATTTTTAAAATCAGTTTCAGTTGTATATACTTTCTGAAAATTCTTTAGTACTTCTCATTTCTTTCGAGTCTTCATATATTTTCTTATTTTCATTCAATGTAGTTATATTTTCTTAGTTTTATTTTTCCATTAATAAATCTATAAAACAGCTTTGGTTGTTTTTTACATTTGTTAACTATCTTTTTTTCATCTCTTCTCTTCTCTTCTTACCCTTACAAATTCATTCCTTTCTAGTTTATATTCTTCTTTCCTTTCCTGAATCTGTCTCAATGTGGTAGCTGGTGCCTAGCTAACCTTCAGCTTCTACTTGGAGGGTAAGTAGTAGATATAGTCTGCAGGTAACTACAATAAAAATCACAGTAACAACAATAAACTTAAATGGATAGTGCAGTGAAAATGTAACTGCTCCTAGAATCTGAGGCCACAAGTTTAAAAACCGCAGTATTTTCTTGGTTTGGTGACCTAATAAGCAGATCTACATGTATTATGAGAGTACTTTGAATTCTGTAAGCAGTCTTTATTCAGTTGTTTTTATCAAACTTACAATAGATAACTATTAGACGAATTCTAACATTTTTAATTGGATATAGTGAGACAACTTTTCTGAAAAGATAATTTTTACAAAAGAAACCACCCAAGAAATATGTACATGTTCTTGAATTTAGAGTTCTATATAACAATTCTCGAATTTGATGCACCAATGGCTGATACTTGATTCCTCTATAAATATACCTTTCATAATATTTTGTGGAGAAATTCACTACCCTAATAATGACTTTTCTCATTACCTGAGCAGTTATAAGCTTGTCATGAGTTCATTAGGTTCCCAAGGCAGCACTATATCTGTGGAATTCGCAAGAAAAAGACAACGGAGAAAAAGATTGGGATGTGCACACACTCATCCCTATGAAACATCACCACAATAACAGGATAACAACACACATATTTGCTGCATGCAATAATGATACTTTTTTTTATTTATCATTTTCTTGTGTACACCACTCCTAGCAGAGGTTGTAGCTCTGGGCGGCCCTGCCCAGGTGAGGCCCCGCCTGGGTCAGCGCGGCACAGACTGTAACCTGGGTCGGGGTTCCTGCCCAGGACAATCACAGGATTACAAAATGGTTCATGATAAAAAAAAAAAGATAAAAAAAAACACAGGAACCCTTTGTAAAGAAATATCACAGGGTATACATATGGGCAAAAACTTACAGATAAATGCCAAGCACTAGTCGTCACAAGTATTATCATCAGCTTTGCGGAGTTTTCCAATTCCTCACCACATGATGCACCTCAGGCAGGAGGCATCAGTCACAAACCACCAAGAAAACACTGGACGAGGCACTGCTTGTGGTAAAACTGCATCACTCCTTCAATTTTGCATAGACAATTGGTCTTATTAGTATTACTTAAATGGCATCTGCAATATTTGGCAGTGTTTGATGATTTTAATACATGTATGAGATTGTTACCAAATAACTATTGAATTTTAGCTAACCATACGTAAAAACTCCATAGGACTGCAAACTTCAAAATCAATACCAGAAGACACTCAAAGAGCCGTTTTGTTATTGGTTGATTGGCCTTCACTGAAGCCTTTGTCCACCAGCAGTTTGGCACCTCACCTCACCTCACATACAGTTTGGCTCTCGCATACAGTGTCCAGGAGGCAGAGTGGGCACAGCTTGCCACACTTGTAGCCGCAGACACATCCTGTCCATTCTTTCTCAACTTACTGTTCATCAGTCAGCTAGTAAACAAGGAAAATTTACTGAACAAAAAATTACTTTTGGACGAGAACATATGGTCGGTAGTTCTTAAGTTTGGACACAGCTGGGACCCGCAGCACATGGACAGTGGTCTACCACAGCTTCCTGCACCAGGAAAACATGGACCGCTGAATTTCCCCATTGGACACAAATGATATTGTCTAGACAAGGAATATTCCTTGCATTATGCACACATTTCTGCAGCCACTAAAGGAAACTGACACAGTAATTGCTAACACAACCATTCTTGGCTTTCACTTCATGAAAATTATACAATTTTCCTAAGTAAAATAGAAGTGTTTAAACTGAAAAAAAGTAATTTACATGAGTTCCAGTCATCAACTCAGAGATCCATGTTGCTAAGATCTTTCCTTTGATTATCTGTCAAACACCAGTTGGTAATACGTTGTTAGCAGTGTGGAGTGAGCCTCCCCTGACCACCACCACCCTTCCACACCACTCAAGCTAAACTTCAAACTCAAAATTATCTTCTTGGTTTAGTTCAAAGCAAACCAAAATAATTTAAATTAAATTAATGCAAAATTAGTTTCTTGTAAAACAAAGCCATTAGGCAGGTAGGGTAGGTGTGCAGGGGCCTCCACCCACATACAACTTGGACAATAATAATACTGTAGTGTGTGTGTGTAGCCACTGGTGATGCTGCTGTATAAGTATTAAGACCCATATATATGATAACACTATTTGCTAGTAGGCATCATAGCAGGGACAGCGAGCTGCAATGTGCAGAACATATTTTTGGTATTTTGATATAATGTTACTTTTTATTTCAATTTTTCTTTTTCTTTCACACCAATACCCCACTTTCTGAATATTAACCCCTACAATATTTGCATATAAATTAAAGCAATAATAATTACAGTAACAATAATAATAATAAGCTAAAGAAAACTGTACAGGAATAGTGGAAGCATGGAGAGGCCTGGCCGGGCAGCGGTCGTCAACACTGGGACGCTGGGTGTGTCGTGCGGGCCTGGACCCACACTCTGTACAACCATTATATTACATTATGGACAATATGTTATCATTCTGTTCATTATTATCTTGGGGGAAGGAAAAAATGGGGGGAATGCCTCCTTCACAAAGGCACAGTTTCTAGAGCATTAAGTCAAGGGAACTCTAAAATGATTGGTCAGAGCATGATATAATTGGATCAAAAATTCTTCCAATAAAGCACTGAAGTCAACAAGAGTTTTGCTGCAAGTAAATAAAATTCCTGCACAACTTTTTAACTTTATGGGACCTCGTTGGTACTTGTATGATGACTGCTGACACTCACCACTGAACGGGGCTACTGTCACCACCTTCACCAACCTTAACTCTGACGAGACACAATAATTCAATTTGTGAGTGGAACAGAACTATGTAAGCACTCAGGCCTTTGTCAGAGGCACTTGACTGAATTATTACTGCATGTCAAGGATCAGCAGATGGCAGATTTTCTCTACCTGACCTGAACATGAGATAGTCAATGCTTGAGTGTCCTCTATCAGTCACTTAGCACATTCTGAGATCCAACTCAGACTTCAGGCTGTTGTCAAGATGCTGTCACACACTATTGCTTCCAACACCTTCAATCACACTTGCTTTTGCTCACCAAGTCACTGTGTATGAAGAGTGATCTCTTCTATGTACGAGCACTGACTACACAAAATTAAGAGCTCTCATTCTAACAACATACAATACTCTGACAAGTGCCCTTCACACAGCTAATCTATGAACTTGAGCAAAACTTTTCAATTTTATTATATATATTTATACTTTGGTACCTGTGTGTCTATGAAAAAGGGTATGCTTGTGTCTTGTAAACACACATGAATGTTCACCTTATAATAATTACAATGGTAATGATATTTACATGTTGACCTGGACACACAACAAGACCCAACAACCCTATGAGTGTTAGAGCTTGTGGTGTACAGCATGATGACAGCAGCCTTGTGGACGCAGCAGTCCTTTGTGCACACTTTGCTCAGCCCTCGACCATCTCTATTTTAAATTATCTCAACTGTGGTCAAGTAGCAAACCACTTCCACAATTTCAGCATCCTTTCATGGAATAAGAACAAGAAATTCACCCCTCCCCCAAAAATGCTAAGAAATGTGTCAACAAGACTCAACTATTGTCAAGAGGTCCTGTGTTAAGTATTGAATTAGTGTATATGGCACCTTAAGATGGGTAGGCATTGAAAGTCCTTGTCAACAGATCTAAGGTCACCAGTCTTGTCAGAGGTCAGAAGAGTCAGTCAACACACATTTCCTTTATTGTTCTACTGAGCAAATAAATATAGGATACCAGTTTCCTCCAACACAATGTGACATTCAATACCTTCCCTCCTTCACAGGTAAGACCACCAAGAGGAGGAACTAGCAAAGCTCTTTCTAACACCAAAAATACTGAACAGGTCTTTTAGTCTAAAGAAGTTTTGGCCAATCCCAGGATGTGACCCTAAGCCAAGGTCACCTGTGTTTCAGCTAAGAGCACAGAGGCCTACTAACTGTGAGCAGACTGATTCTCTCTACAGCAATAGCGTGACTAGTATATGATAAACTATTGATGCCTTACTATAGTATGACAACAATAATGCAGTGGTATGTATAAATTTTTTTAAATTTCAGATGCATTTGTGAAAAATGATACCTGGAAATATCTATTAAATTTCCTCCGCCAACCCACAAAGCAATAAGAACACGCTCAACACCTGACACTAATAATCAAACTGTGTGTGCATCAGGTCTTGCTATACGATGAAGATACTGCCTTTAAAAATATCAATTTAGTATTTAGTATACTGAGAGAAATATCATACAATTGTGACAATATAATTGGCAAACAATGTAGGCAAATGTAAGGTATGTAAAAAGCTTTGAGATAATGCATGCAGCCACAGCATTGTAATCCCAAGCCTCACGAAGTACCTTAAGAGGTTACCTCATTGTATTGTTTGGCCACAGCCGGGAAAATAATATGATAATGAGTGTTAGTGGCAAACAGCCACCTCAAATTTCCTTCTCACAAGACATGAGTAGAAGATGAAAAAAAATTATGTGCTTATTGTATGTAATGAGCAAATCAGATTTTAAGAAATGTGAACGACATGACATTAATTGATTGACAAACTTTTCTAGTGGCTGTCTTGCTGAACTGCCTCTGCTAACACTAATTGCCAAAAACAAGAATAAATATTAATTGATTTGTCAATATAAATTTTCAACATTTTAACATTACAGCCGTCTTTGAAATGTTATTTTTTAATTGAATGGATAACAGCATTTCCTCTCATTTACACTACACTTACATTCTTTGTTTATTTAGATAAGATATAGCTATTTATAATCTTAAGTCAAATTTCTAATTTCTTTTGAAAAATGTCATCATTTATACGCTCGTCTATTAAGTATGGCTCATTTAATGTTAGGAACAAAAATCTCACTTCTGCTAAAATGAAAATGTCAATCTTAGACTTATACTTTCTGTTGCTAAAATGAAAATATTAATTTTGCACTTTCTTCTACTAAAATGCAAATGTTATAAATGATGCTCATAGTGTGATGTTTTCTTTGAGTGCCATTAATATTTATTTATTATGTACTATTATGCATATAAAATGAGTGTGGATCTGAATTGGCATTATTAAAATTATTCATCTTAAGTATGAGTATGAGGCAGTTCGGTGTGAGTAAGGCTATATGTATGCGTGCATCAAAAATTTATACAAACATCTGTATGAAAGGTGCTTTGGAATGAGGCGACAGAAAATAGTGACAAGCTGTGTGTCTGCACCACAACCTTTCACAACACTGACTCACAAGTTATGGCTCACCTATCCTGTCACCACTTCAATACCAACAAATTGCAAGTCTATACCAAACGTTAACATTATGCAACCTTAATTTTCTTACAAATTCAGAAACCATAACTGTACACTAATACCTATACTGTCAGTGAGCATGAGCAGATTGCGTTCTTAAATATTTTAAATTGTTCATTGTACAAACTAATTAACAAATGAACTCACAGTCATCTTTCACTTCTTTGTGCAAATAAAGGTAACAATTCTGAATTTCAATAATACCATTGCACATTATAAAGTAGTTTTTTCAACATTATAAAAATTAACTATACCATGAATTAATGTGTCAATGGTTGAAATTCCTCCTGGTGGCACTTCACTTACTAGTTCATTACTGTAACAGGAAATACTCTGTCTTTTTGCTTACCCTAAGTCCCTAGTGTCATACAGTCAAAGTCAGCAGTCAAGTCACATAGGAGTCATTCTGTTCAAGTTGAAGTAGGTAGTTTCCCCACTCCCCACAAGGGGTGTGAGTATATAACTGGCAAAAAGGCTGGGATACTTTTTTTAAAAGGGTTGGCAAACCAAGCCTTATGTCTAAGGCTTGGCCCATTGAGCGAGCATCTAGTGCCCAAGTGAGCCTCTGCTGGTGGTGAGACAAGGAACACCTCCCACCATGCTGCAGGCTCAGTACTGACAGTACTGCAAAATATCACAATGTATTCCATCTTAGGGTCAGGCATGAGATACATCATTCCCACCTGACATTGTTCTGCAACCAATCAAATTGAATTATAGCCTACATATTTGGGGCAAATTCTCATGGAATGATATAAAATATACACTCATACAAAGTTATTGGGGGACTACTCTTGTCTGCAGTTGACTCAGTACTCTACTAAAATAGAATACTTTTATATTTTATACAATATATGTAACATCCAATGTTCACTTTATACAATATTGGCAGGTCTGGCATCAGTGTTGGGTGTGAAAGAATCTTATCTTGTAGATTCTCAAATTGATACCCAGCATGACACTGGCTCTTGATTGGCCTCCAGGTGGTCCATCTCCCACCCCAGGGAGGCCTACTTCTGCTTGCTGCCCCCACAACATTGTTTCTTGTCACAAGTGGGAGGAATTAGGTGAGGGATGGGTTTTGAGGGAAGGGGAGGGAGGCAGAACACAGCTGGAAGTACGGGGAGGAAAGGGGGAGCTCTTAAGAACACACCAAGTGCTCACAACTGGTTTGTGCACACCAGGTGCTGCCTTCTGCACACACACACACACACACGCGCGCGCATAAAAACTTGTTTTAGTTGGCCGCTGTCTCTCAATTCCTATGCCCAAACCCATTTCTTTCCAAATATGGGTGACCATGAAACTTAGGAAGGAGACACATGTTGTGTGGTTCCAACTTAACAAGTCACACATGGACCAACTCTGAGTGGTTCCAGGTGCACAACACATAGTTAATGAAAAGTGTTTTCAGCTCTACTTCCTTAATTTCTATGCTGTATCACTGGAAGTCAAGATCTGGCCAAGTACTTTTTATCTTCCTCTTTTGCCATGAATGGTACCTTGAATGAAGGCTGAGGCACAGTTTGGTCTACACTGCAGGTCCCTCCCCCCCCTCCAGGACTGTGTGGGACCAGAGGGCCAGATGCAGGATGGGGCAGGGCTGGGGGACCGGTGCTAGGAATGAGTATTGGCATCATACTCTCTCACCAGCCTCTTGATATGGGTGAGCTTTTCATGCAAGTAGTTATACCTCTTTTTCTTCTTTTGGAAGTCATGATCTTGCTGAGTGGCCTCATACTCCCTCAGGATCCGTGCTCGTATGGTCTGCAAGGAAATAACCATAGAGGCACCCATTCCAACATCCACAACCTGCTACCAATGATGCAATGTACCACTTCATATAACAAAAAATCAAACTGGAATAGAAAGCTTGATGTGCTTGTAAAAAAAAAAAATATTAAAATAATTCAAGGTTATGTTTTAAAAGGAAAACAAGGTGTAGCATTGCGTTAAGAAAATAATCACAGGAAACAATTCCATCAATATTGGTCTGTCATCCTTAGTTTTGTATAAAAGAAAAGTAGAATCTCAATACACAATTGACACTTAAAGAGTCAGGTTTCTTAAGATTAATTACAAATAATTATAACTGACATTATGGAAGCAGTTTTTCTTTTCTTTTTTAGCTTTAAGAGAATTAGTAAATACAAAGAACAAATCACCAACTCACATTATACTCCTCAGAACCAATAGTTTCATTCTTGAGCTGCTCATCCAGGTCAGTAAAAGGTCTGGTCCGCTCCTCAATGAAACTGTGTAACTTAAGGTACTCCTGATACTGACGGTTGAAGTCTGCCTTGTATCTGCTCCGTTGATCAGCTGACACTATGCTGGTGTAGTTCCTGAATGACACACAAAGATTGGTGTCAAAAGTGTAATAACAGAACACATTTTGATTCTATGCCTTCATCTTTTTACCCCAGAAATTATTATATGGATATTAATTAATAAATTGACAAAACTAAGAAAGAAAAAGACTTAGCAGTATTGATTATGGATAACTTGCCATAAAAAAACTATAAATAAAATCATCTGAGAAACAACAGCTTATTGAGAAATATAAGAATGATGTTCACCTATCTGGATGAGGAGGTGATAAGATTATTAATTGTATCAATGATTCACACAAGGTTGGAATATGCAGCAGTGGTATGATTGCCCCATAAAAAGGAAGGACAGAAGGAAGACTGAACGAATACAAAGAGTAGCAAGCAGGATGGCCCCAAGCCAACACCAACAAGAGTCTATGAGTACATAATGAAAAAGACTGGATGCTTAAATAATGTCAAGAAATATAGCTTCCCCTTAACAGGAATTGATGTTTGGAATGAGTTGGATACAGAGGAGGTGCATGCAAGGAACATCCATAACTTGGAGACTAAGCTGAAAAAAAGTAGATAATAATAGATACAAGCTTGACTTAATCTTGTATTGTACACTTGGGTAAACTAAGTAAACACACTACGCAAACACACACACACCCACACACACTGCTTAGTGATGCGTGCATGAGCCTCACCTTAAGTATGCAGGGGGTGAGTCTTCCCCACTGAGACTGTCTGGAGAGGAGTTGGGAGGTGTTACATGGCCATTGGTTCTAGAGTGGTGGTTGGCATGGCCGTTGGTAAGGTCATTGGTGACCCCATTGATGGGGGAGTGGCTACCTGAGGAATGGTGGTGATGGTTGTTGTGGTTGTGGTTGTTGTGGTGGGGATGAAGGCCATTGAGGTGATGGTTGGAGTGAGGGGAGGATCCCAGGTTGAGGGGGGATGTGGAGGAAGGCTTTCTGGCAGGACTGGTGGTGATGGTGGCAGAGGAGGTGGTTGTATTGGTGATGGCGGTGGCAGACAGGTTGTTGGAGATACCATTGGTGAGGGTGCCATGGCTGCTGTTGTCCCGATGGCTGTGGTGATGATTGTTGTGGCGGCCATTCCTCGCCTCCTGCCGGTGCTCTAGGACGGAGCTCGGCTTGGTGGACTTTGGTTTGCTGGACGTCCATGAGTCTGGATGAGGCTCGGACTTAACCTCATTGCCTACAGGAGTGGACTCATTGTTTCTCCTGAAGGACTTGGACGAACCGTTCCAGCGTCCTCCTCGGGGCCTCTTGGCCGTGGGATCAAACTGCTCCTCATGGGGCCGCTTGACTCCCTGAGGCTCAGAGGAGGGGGACAGGGGCAGGGCTGAGGTGGGAGAGTGGTTGTTGTCGTTGGCAGACAGTGTGTTCTGGGGCTTCTTTCTGTGATGTAAAGTGGAAGTGTTATGACAAAGGGAGTTGCACATCATCAGAGTAATGTTACCAAGAATATAAAAGAATTCATGAGTACACAGTGGGTGTAAAAGTAAGACAGTATTTCAATGTCTTTAAAAAATCCTTGTGTAGAATTTATAAAGTAATGAATTTTAAATAGAGGTAAATATAAAATATGTATACAGTAGAACCGCACATTTGGAGTGTTTTGGTTTGGCAACACCAATCAATTGGTAGCTTGCTTCATTTCTGGCAGCCAAATGATTGCATTTGGCAACTGTGGGATTCTGAGAGGCAGTGTATATCATAGCCTTTGGTTGTGGAGGAGGTGACCAAAATAAGTGTCCTATTGACACTAGGAAGATGGGGCAATGGGTGGTGACAAAGGTACCTAGTAGCTTGCCTAACAATGGGTGGTGACAAAGGTACCTAGTAGCTTGCCTAACAATGTGTGGTGACAAAGGTACCTAGTAGCTTGCCTAACAATCTTGGATACATATAACACTTGCCTTACCCACAAACCTTACTAACGCTGACATTACAAATGAAACATTCCCTTCAATATGACCGGGATGATCAAAACGCACATGGCGTAGGCATCCAAAAGAATTTATCAAAACTACATAAATGCAGCCATCTATTTTGTATATAGTAATCTGCAACTATAGTTGGTATTTCAACATGAATAAACATAATTTCTCTAAAACCTTAAGGAAGGCACACTGATAGAAATTCAGTTTGTCCAAGGAAACATTCCCTGTGTAATATAGACTTAATGGCTCACAGGTTGGTGTTACGTCTTCTATTTTGTACACAATTCAATCTCTAGATATCCGATAATAATTGATAGCAAAAACTTAGGCTTTTCTTAGGCCACAAGTTCAGCAAAAAGGATGACTTACTGATGACTTTGTCATCAATTATCATTTGAAACTATATGCATTTGGCAATTTCACTATTGACAATGTTATTCCAACCCAATTAGTTTCCAATTGTACGGTCACACTGTATGTACCATAATTCTAAATGACATCACCTCTTGACTGCCTCCTTTTCCTTTTCAGTGTAGAAGGGCCAGTCCTCATGCACTTCACTCCATAGATGGCGGGACAAGTGAATCAGATTCTCCTTCACGTGTGACACACTCGACAAAACGCTGGTAATCTGCCGTCGGTCTTTTTCCTTGATTCCATCTGTAACAATTCAAATGCAATGCTGATTTGTCTTTTTGTGAGTATAAATGTTCCAGGCATGTCTGCAACCCATTATAACAGCTGTAATAATAATAATAATAATAATAATACAAATTAAAAAATTTTTTTTTTCTTTGTTAAGTATTTGACAAGTCAAACTACAGAGTGGCACCTACCACTGTGCAGCCGGTTGATGAGCTCAAGTTTTTTGTAATTCTTGACAGCAAGGAGTTGGATGATCCTCTCCCTATGAAAAAAGTTATTGTATAAATAAAAAGGAGCTACAATGAAGTACTAACTGGCAATTGACCAAAGCATACTGGATGGCATCTGAGAAAAAACATGATGCAGGAATCTAATTCATTGCAGGACATATCACACTTCACAACTTCCTGTAGGTTTCCTGTAATCTGCTTTTCTTTAGTTTGTAGTTCCAGTCGAGCCTCTTGACACTCTTTATGAATTTTATTATGACATTTATCTGCATTGAATTCCATCTGCCATTCAGGAGTCAAATTATAGAGCCTAATATGATGTTTGTGTTGTTCCTTGCACGAGCTTTCATTACTATATACGTACAACCTCTCTACAACCCTTACTAATCATCTTGTATCAACACTCTACCATAAACTCTACCTGCAACACTCAATAGACTTAAACTCTTAAAAGAAGTACATTCATACATATCACTCTTACATTTATATAAGGGAACCTAACATGCACTCACACAGTCAATTGGCACCATACTGCTTATGAAAATACAAATGATACCCCCCAAAAATTAATGAAGTACCTTTCATGTGAAGAAGCAAAATATTCCATCAGACGCTACCTTTGTAATGAGTGTTTACACCTCACTACTCACCTCATGGGTCTCCGTACCAGCGCAGGGTTGTTGTTTCTACCATTGACATTTGGGGGAGGAGGAGGCGGGGGCTTGCTTGCGTTTGGAGGGTTTCCTGCAGTGGACCCACTCGGGGGTCTGTGTGGGGAGGTCGAGTTGTTGGAGCTGAACTTTGAGGAAATCTGCTCCTGTATCACGTGATCCTTCTTCTTCTGAGGTGCCACCATGTTCATCTTGGCTTGTGACGGCCGCTGCCTTACAAAGGGGCTGGCAGAGTTCTTCACTTCCTTCACACTGAAGTAAAAAAATGACCCATTATCATACAGTTATATAAAATTCCTGTCCAAAACTCAGTCCAAGTGCATAATTTTTTGGAAAATATTGATATTTTGTTTCCTCCATCATGATCAGTGCTTTTTGATCTTTGATGTGGTAGTGTTATGTCCATTATAATAAATCCCTATGAAAAAAAAAGTTGAAACATTGATACATTGCTAAAATAAACTGATACGGAATCCTAATCTCAAATTCAACTAAGATTAAATATGATTTTCATTTTGCAATGCTGTACTTGGTTACATCACCACCTTTGGAAAGCTTTCAAGGACCTAAATGACTTTATATGACATGAATTTCAAGTTGGGTTGAGACAAAGCTGTGTGATGTTGCCATGACTGTTAAATATTTCTATAGGTAAGAAAGAAATGAAAGTTAAAGTGGGGAATATAGGTGCAAGACAGAAACTTAATGGAATGGGTTGAGCAGTGGTGGCATGCCTGTTTGCAGATGACACTGTGTTGTTTGCAGAGAATGAAGAGGAACTTCAAAGAGGGGTGGATGAATTTTATGTTTGTATGCGAAGGAGGGAAGTAGTTCTAGGAGGAGAGAAAATGGAGGAAGTAAAAGAATTAAAATATTTGGGAACAGTGCTATGCAAACATGGAGAGATGGAAGGAGAAAGAAAAGAGACAGCAGTGAAAGGCAGATGTGTCATAGGATCAATTGTAAGGATTATGATAGGTAGGAATGTGTCCATGGAGATAAAGAGAGGTTTAAGGAACAGTATTCTCCTGCCAACATTGACATGTGGATCAGAGATTTGGACATGGAATAACGCACAGCAATCAAGAGTGTATGCTGTGGAAGTTAGTTATCTGAGAGGAGCACGTGGCGAGATAAGATGGAAGGGTGAGAGCAATGAGAGCGTGTATGAAAGGTGTGACATGGGAATTTGTGCAAATGGAGTGAAATATGATGTAGTGGAATGACTGAAAAAACAACAACTTTGAGGTGGTTTGGTCATCCTGAGAGAAAGAAGAGTGAAGCGTTTGTGAAGGAAGTGTGAGTGAAATTGATGATCCTGGGAGGAGAGGAAGGCCAGTTGTAAGATGGAAGGCTAAGGTAAAGGAGTACATGCTTGAAAGAGCTACTGATAGAGGGGAAGGGCTTGAACAAGAAGGATGGAAAGCGGCGTCAGAAACTATATTAGATAGATAGAATTTCAAATATTGATATGAATAACTACATCTCTATTCATAATCATAATAAAAAAATGTAAATATGAATGTGAATGGGTGAACAAAAAGAATGGTGAAAGTGATTTAAGTATAAGAAATGTTTGTTATCCAATGAGAAGGAAGGAACACATTGTAGTGGTTGATGGCTGTAGAAGAATGGTTTGTTTGCCCGGAGAGGATGGCAGACAATGTGATGATGAAGATTAGAACATAGAAGATGCTGCAGGTACAAAAATAAGATGCCCTATACCAAGGTAGATGAGAATGTTAGAGGATCAGAAAGAGAAAGGATGGGAAAGTGAAAGGACTAGAGTTGGTGAAAATGGAGAGTATATACAGGAATAAGTGAAGACTCTACGGCCACCTTCCCACCAAGAACTCTATCCAAAAGTTATGCAACAACAGCAGTCTATTTTTTTTTCTTTTTTTTTTCCAGAAAACATTTACTACAGTACTCATCACAAGCTTTCTATCACTCCTTAATTCTCATACATATTATTATGCTCAAATTTCCAGATAAAAAAATCTAACTCACTCCAACCAACCATTCAATCTTATTTCACTAACTTAAATTAATGTAAATATACAATAAGTCTCAGTGACTTTAATTACCTTCTTGTCAAACTACAATACAATGATACAAAAGAATATAAAGCTAACCAGTTCATTTTTCCCTGCTTCTGGGCAATCTCCATACTCTTGCGGGTCTTCTCGTAGGTGTCATCCTTTGCATGGATCCATAGTTTGGCCACCATGGGCCCGAGGGACTCCAAGGCTCTGTGGAGAAAATTATAAATAGTTTCAAATCCTGAATGTTTTTTTTCCCTCTAAGTGAACTTTCACCTGCTCCAAGGACCTGATTCTGTGCCTCGGTGTTACTGATGTTAGGTTGATTTTCTACCTAGCTTGACTAATTGATCTGATTTTCTTAAACATATAATGATACTAACAATAATATCTAAATTTCCAAAAATCATAACAAATACTTTACCTAAATAATAATAATAACGATAATAATAAATAACATTAATAATAATAACAATAAATGATCATTATAACATTTCAATCACTAATCTATACCAATTTTCCATTTTTAAGTACATACGAGTTTCACATATTTCACCACTCACTTTTTCTTTTTGAGGGATATCATCACTGCTACACAACAATAACAAACAGAAGCCCCCAAGGGTATAATAATAGTGGTGTGCGTACCTGGAGCTGAACTGCTTGATGAACTCGAAGTTACCCTGGGGCCCATCGTTTTCCTGGATGGGTTGTAGGGAGAAGGAAAACTTGGAACTACCATTGTTGCGGCTGGGTATTAGAATCTCCTGCAGAAGGGAAAGTTTAGTGTTAATGGTTGCAACAGGTTATGGTGGACTGCTAGTTGTGTATGTGTATGTGTTTGTGTGTGTGTGTTTATTTAGGCAATCAGTTTCCTACTATTTGTGTACTTTCAAACTCATGTGTTGTTATGACATTCCCATGTATCTTATTATCTACCCGAGTCCCTTATTCAATGTTCCTTAGGGCTATATTCTATTATGCCTGCCTCCCTCCAGCCCTTATCCTACTCTCTCTCTCTCTCTCTCTCTCTCTCTCTCTCTCTCTCTCTCTCTCTCTCTCTCTCTCTCTTTCCACTCTACACCTTACTTCCCTTCCTTTCCACTCTTTACCCTTCATTCCCCCCCTCCCTCCTTTCCTCTCCTCTCTAAACATAATAATTCATATATATATATATATATATATATATATATATATATATATATATATATATATATATTTAATGATCATAAAAAGTTCTTAAATAAAAATTAGATACTTACTGAATCACACTCGCAGTCCTCCCACTTTCACATGTACTGACGATATTAGCATTATGAGTAATGCCAACTTTATACAATAAATAAATAAATAAATAAATAATAATAATAATAAATTTAGTAAACTAATAACACATAGGAAGAACAAACAGCACTAATAATAGTGTGTGTGTGTGTGTGTGTGTGTGTGTGTGTGTGTGTGTGTGTGTGTGTGTACCAAGTCCAGGGAGGCCACACACCTGTCGGACCGGTTTGGTCACCGTTCCCCGCCTCAAGCCAATCAGGCCACTACGGCCTTCGTGGTGGTGGTGGTGGTGGTGTTTGGTGAGGTGGTGGTGAGGTGGTGGTGAGGTGGTGATGTGGTGGTGGTGTGGTGGTGTGGTGGTGGTGTGGTGGTGATGTGGTGGTGTGGTGGTGATGTGGTGGTGTGGTGGTGGTGTGGTGGTGGTGTGGTGGTGGTGATGGTGTTTGGTGTGGTGGTGATGGTGTTTGGTGTGGTGGTGATGGTGTTTGGTGTGGTGGTGGTGTTTGGTGTGGTGGTGGTGGGTGGTAGTGTTTGGTGTGGTGGTGGTGGGTGGTAGTGTTTGGTGTGGTGGTGGTGGGTGGTAGTGTTTGGTGTGGTGGTGGTGGGTGGTGGTGTGGTGGTAGTGTTTGGTGTGATGGTGGTGTTTGGTGTGATGGTGGTGTTTGGTGTGGTGGTGGTAGTGTTTGGTGTGGTGGTGGTGGTTGGTGGTGGTGTGGTGGTGGTTGGTGGTGGTGTGGTGGTGGTGTGGTGGTGACGGTGTTTGGTGTGGTGGTGGTGGTGGTGGTGATGGGTGTTTGGTGTGGTGGTGATGGGTGTTTGGTGTGGTGGTGGTGGTGGCGATGGGTGTTTGGTGTGGTGGTGGTGGTGATGGGTGTTTGGTGTGGTGGTGGTGGTGATGGGTGTTTGGTGTGGTGGTGGTGATGGTTATAATGGTATGTACTGAACATGAGCCTCGGAGTGAGTGAGTGAGGGAGGGAGGGACCATGAAGGGAGAGGAGGAGGAAATGGGGTTGGATAGGTTTGTAAGAACGTGGTGTGGCTGCGGATGGGGGGTGGAGGGGTGGAAGGGGAGGGGGTGTTGAGGGGGAGGGGGTGTTGAAGCAGTGCCGGGGGATGTGGGTCACCACTTTCATTGGCCACCATTCATGGGGAACGCCACCACACTACTGTAATAACTCCCCCTACACACAGACGGGGGTTGGGGGATTATGAGGGGGTGTCTTTCAGTCGTGACCCCATGACACCCCCTCTCCATGGTGGGGGAAGGGGCGCCAAGAAAGCCGAGAGGGTCTGTCGAGTGTCGACACTAAATAAGACCCATCCGGCCCCCTCCCTTCCGCCCCCTGCCGCCCACCACCACAACGAGGCACACTATATAATCGCTCAGCACTCACTCACTCACTCCCTAATACCGAAACTAACCATAGATAAATATTTACTTACAAACACACACACACACACACACATATATATATATATATATATATATATATATATATATATATATATATATATATATATATATATATATATATATATATATATATCACGTGTGTGTGTGTGTGTGTGTGTAAATGTGCGCGCATCCATTATATATGGAAATATGAAATAACATCATTTGGTGAAATAAGAAACTTTTCAGTTTATTCATAGAATTTATTTTATTTCCTCCATTGTATTCTCAGCAGGTACAAAAAAAAGTTGATGGCAGTGCGGCGAGACAGTCTGCGCGGCCCCAGCACAGCATACAAGGCCACGCCGAGGCCCTACAATGCAGACTTGTACTGCCTCTAATAAGGTGCCTGCAGGCCTGCACCCCACAACACACCACCAAGATACAGGCGACCTACACCCCAATGTTTCAGCAGCCTACTGCCCAGAGTATCTCAAGCAAAAACACAACACACATGGACAAAGCATCTTACCCACACAGAAACGACACACACACACACACACACACACACGGGAAGGAAGGGTCGTTGACGGGAGAGTCCTGGGGAAACGTAAGGGGACGAGATTCTGAGGCCAGGGAAAGGGATGGATGGATCAGCTGGGGACTATAGGAGCTGGGGATTGGTGTCAGTGGAGCGCTTCCTGTAGCACCTCCTAGCCCCTCCTCTCTCACTCCCCCCCCCACACACACGTCAAGTCAAGTCTACACAACGGCGCTCTCTCTCTCTCTCTCTCTCTCTCTCTCTCTCTCTCTCTCTCTCTCTCTCTCTCTCTCTCTCTCTCTCTCTCTCTCTCTCAACATTCATCGTAAATATGACTCGTCAGATTATTTCCTGCCACAGACCGTCCTCTTCTTCCTCCTCCTCCTCCTGTTCCGCTTGGACAATCTACAGTACTATAATTTCTCTTATACTTGTAAATTGGAGTTTTAGTGCACAGGTAATCTGGTCATATGTATTGCTGTGTATAACTCCTTGTAATACAACTCTTCATCTGTGACACATGAGGCAAGACAATGGATGAACGAAAGGGCGAACAGATAATGGAGGGGGAGAGAGAGAGAGAGAGAGAGAGAGAGAGAGAGAGAGAGAGAGAGAGAGAGAGAGAGAGAGAGAGAGAGAGAGAGAGAGAGAGAGAGAGAAAAAAAAATAATCCAGGTTGTGTACACGTTCCTATTATTATTACTATCATCAATATTACCATTATTATTATTATTATCATCATCATAATTACCTCCACAAACAATGTTGAAGCGAGAGGATATCATTATTTTCACTTTGTATGTTGGTATGTTTGCAGCTTCCTGACACCATTCATCGTAACCTCATCAAACTTCACCAGCATGACCTCCTACCCTAAATTTCCACTACATTATATTTCAAAAGGTCAAGGTCAAAGGTAAAGGTCAGGAAAAAATGAAACACCGCCATTAGTATTCCCGTTGGACGTTATCTTGGGCGCCATCTACAGCGTCACTAATACCAAGATGACCGCCGACCTACACGGTTTTCAAGTACTCATAACTCTGTGAAAACGCATCACAACTTTACTAAACTTCCCCAACATGACCTCCTACCCAAGCTATCCACTTCATTATTTCTTTAAATGTTAAGGTCAAAATTCAAGGTCAAGAAACATTCACGAATATCAGCGGCGGTGGCGGAGGTACTACTTGTTATTATTATTATTATCATCATTATTATTATTATTATTTTTTTTTTACTTATTCATAGCTATTATCATTACTATCAGCATCGCTTTTTCAATTGAATATTTAGTGTTTTTCAACAGTATTGCTCTTTAATTGTCCTTGTTGTCTATGCCTCAGGACGAAATAAAAAAAATATATATTATCATTAACACTATCACTAGCATTAGTCCCGTTAGCTCCTTGGCATACCGGTGCATTACATAATACTAACCCATGCAACTGACTAGCCTCATACTTGTTAGTCCGCACTGGATAACATTAAAAAAATCACGTTCTTTATTCACATTTTAAACAGGACCAAAACGTCAGGTTCCAACACTCACTACACTTCACATACATTTCGTCTTTCTCAAACGTAGTACATTTTAAGCCGAGCTACACATTTTCCTTACTATTATGCTGATTAGTAACGCCATTAGAAAAAAAGTAAACAAATAAATATATAAATTATAAAAAAGATCAACAAGACATATAAAAAACAACTTCATGACGCACGAAACCAGATAAATATTACAGCAGGGAGTCAATGTCTAAATGTAAGAACTTTTGCCGTTATAAAATGCTGTATAAACCTTACTTTTGACTAATATTTTGCTTTACTTGCAACCAAACTCTATCAATTAATTGTGTGACCTTACGTGTGTGTGTGTGTGTGTGTGTGTTCGACTTTCCTGCATGTTATATGAGTTTATTATTCCTGATGATGATGAAATAAAGAAGGGAGAGAGGGAGGGAAACCCGAGAAAGAAGGAAAAGTTTGCGTTAAGTCCCTAAAACAGCTGCCAGAATGATGACGCGGAAGTTTACTACACACGTTATCATAATAATAATAATAATGATAAAAATAATAATAATAGTAACAATAATGATGATAGTAAAAAATACACATACATAAGGATTAATTTAAAGACGCAAGCGAAACTGTATTGCTATATCTCTAATGAACACACACACACACACACACACGGAAAACCCGAGCATAAAATATGACCGGAGTAAAGTGGCTTTATCAGACCTCACGACGCGGTAAACCCAACTTTTAATGATAGCGGGGCAGATACAGCGAAGGAGGAGGAGACACAGTGGAGTTAGGGACAGAAGGGACAGGTAAGGGTAGCGCGGAGACAAATATGTAGGTGGTGGGTGAAGGATGCACCAGGGAGGAAAGGAGGGAGGGAGGGAGGGAGAGAGAGAGAGAGAGGGAGGGAAGGAGGGAGGTAATGAGGCAAGCCAAGACAAGGCGAGGACGGTAAGGGGGATATAGATGGGGTTGAGGGACAAGGACGATCTAAACGATACCTCTATTATACGGAACAAACATACATACAGGTGCACACGAGAACTTATAGGTGTGAGATACATGTGTGTGTGTGTGAGGGGGGAGGGGGGGACAGGAGTGATGCAAGGCTGGGAAGGTGTAGACGAAGCAAGGAAAGATGAGTTGAGGCAAGAAAAGACGTGTGTGTGTGTGTGTGTGTGTGTGTGTGTGTGTGTGTGTGTGTGTGTGTGTGTGTGTGTGTGTGTATGTGTGTGTGTGTGTATGTGGACAGGCAGGTAGACAACATGGCCACTGGAGGAGATAGGAGGAGGGGGGAGGAAAGGAGAAGGAAGACAGGAGGAGGAGGATGGGGGGAGTTATATGCTGTAAGGTGACCCCAGGCGCCGGCTTGGAGACGCAAGGCGACACACACACACACACACACCGTCTGTCTGTCTGTGTCTCTCTCTCTCTCTCTCTCTCTCTCTCTCTCTCTCTCTCTCTCTCTCTCTCTCTCTCTCTCTCTTCTGCCACATTATCGTCATTCCTCGCTTCCCTTCCCTTCCTCCCCGTCCAAACACACTTGTAATAAGCCACCAAGTCACCTGCGTGGCACCCATACAGTCACCTAGAGACATTTACCCTTCCATCCTTGTCACTCTCCTTCCACACAACTCACACCTCCTATGTTACACCCTACGGCGCCCTCACCCTGTCACCCACACCACAACACTGCACCCAAGTAAAGTGCCAGCCCACCCCCAAACGGCCCGGCCCGCCCCGCCCTGGCAACAAGCACCACTCCCGCACGTCACCCCTCGTCATTAGAAACAGGACAGTGTACGTGGAGCCTCAGTATGCAAGGCAGAGCAGCGGCCAGAACCAACTCGCACAAAACGATCTAAGTGGTGTCAAAAGTGTGTCGGGGGCAGCGCGGCGGTGTCTAGAACAATGGTCTATTGG
Organism: Metacarcinus magister; assembly: GCA_029783475.1. Lineage (NCBI taxonomy): Eukaryota > Metazoa > Arthropoda > Malacostraca > Decapoda > Cancridae > Metacarcinus > Metacarcinus magister. The sequence goes on from JAPQNM010000018.1 coordinate 5,750,882, forward strand.
GGTAGAAGCAAAAGTAGCGGACGGACGTCACGACAAAGCTACCTATGCAAATAGACTATTGTGAAAACTTTCTCCATCTTCCCTCCCTCCCATCCCTCCTCAACCTTTCCTGTCATGTGTGTATAAATATAATACACTTTACACCTTAAATAGCACCAATCTAGACAGGTTAAGTTGCAACATTTGACCCCCGGTTCAGAAAAGTGTATTAAAACAAACACTACAAAGCATTAGGTTTTAAATGCTGACAGCATGAGTAATGAATGCGATAAAGTTTGCGTTCAATTATTTGGCACTAGTTAGGCAGCATCTTGATTATGCAGCACTGCTTTGGTCTCATTATAATAGAATGAACAGATTCGTTAAGATCAATACAGAAAAGTGTGCCAAAAGAAAGGGATGTTAAAACACCTTCATTTACATTCCATAGAGAGGCGGAGGTTACAGGATGACTAACGCGAAGCCTGTCAACGGGTGTTTGGTGTTCTTGCAGTAAACGAAGAAAATAGACGTGGATTCACGACAAACAGATTCTGATTTAAGAAAGATAAACACGATTGAGGTCACACATAGGGTAGCGGATGAGTGGCACAGCTTGGCACCCATTGGAACACGATGGCAAGCATTCAGCGAAAGTTGGACATATTTACGAATAAATATGACAAATGGTATGTTATGTGTATATAATACCAATCTATCTATTAATCTCTCTCTCTCTCTCTCTCTCTCTCTCTCTATATATATATATATATATATATATATATATATATATATATATATATATATATATATATAATCAGTAGTAAACAACGAAACTCAGTGGTGAGTGCCGTTATATCACGCGGTGATAAGTGATAAAACGATTAGACAACGGCGCAGTTTCACTTACACTCAACAAATGTACTGTATACGTACTTATGTGTGTATGTACATATATATATATATATATATATGAGAGAGAGAGAGAGAGAGAGAGAGAGAGAGAGAGAGAGAGAGAGAGTACTAACGGCATATGTGTACAGTTCTACATAACAATGACCAGATTCTCTGGAAGCTTGTCAACAACTTGGCGTGAGGCAGCGAGGCCTTGGATGCATCCTTTGTCACACTGCCTTTGCCGCCACAACATACAAGATATTGATCACTGCAGAGTTATTCAGCAATAATCGCTGCCTAACCTCAACCAGTGCCCTGCTACGGCAATCTGCAAGTGCTTGGCGGAGGGGCTGCAGGCGGCACGAGGTGACGGCAAGCCCGCGCCCACCGATCTCGTTATCCTAGGATTCACGGAGGCCACGAGATGCCACACATCGACTTTCCATCTGAACCGATTGGTGAGTCTTCGTCTCGACCTTTAATTTCCGGGTAGTTAATGAGGCTATAATGAGGGCAAGAATGTAATACGTGAGTTGCGGATCTGGCGGGTGGCAAGCAGTTGCAGGCGACATTGTGAGACAGGCTGTGTGGCAACGCTGGAGGCAGCACTAGTGCGACTCAAGTCTTTATTCTCTGGGTCAGCAAGAACTACACTCGGTTGCCAACGGGGATTATAAAGGCCTCCTCCTCCTCCTCTTCCAATTATTCACCTACGAAGCCCAAGCAGCTTCTCGTCTGCTCGACGCTCTTTCCCCTCGACGAGCTAGCAGGCCCAGTGCACGGGCGTCGCAAGCCACCCAAGTGACGCACCCTTTTGGGCGACGCCTATTTCCGCGCACCTCCAGGGAACGGCATATATGAGGATTATTTCGCCGAATGGAATGTTTGGCACGGGTGGACGAGACCAATATAGGCGCACCGCAATTCCTGGCAAGCGCAGATTTCCCCTTCTCCCCGCCATCCGTGCGCTCCGGCTCACTCAACTTCGGATGCAGGGCGGCCCACCAATTACTCGTTTCGATGTGACATGACTGGAATCACTGCCATGCCCCGTTAGCTCAGCCACACCCAAGTCTACCCTTCCTAACCGAGACATGCACCATCTCCTCCCTCATTGTTTACTAAATCAGCATAATCATCCCTCGGGTAGTCCGGCTCAAGCTTCTACTCAGCTGTGACAAACCAGCTGACTCACGCCTCGCTCTGCCAGCTATTAAATTCGAAAACTACCCTACAATCATTGCGCTCAAAGGTACCTCTCCAGCATCACCTGTCAGGGACTTAACAGGATGGAGAGAACTGCCGTACCAGCAGCCTCCCATCAGTGCCTGTTTGCCTGCGTGCGTTGGAAATGTAAGGGGCCATTGTGAGGCAAAGGCTGGGTGGCGGGTGTCGGTGGTGAGCGAGCAGGAGGTGAGAGCGGGGTGGCGCGCGTCAGTTGCGGCCTTGGGGGTGCACGTTTTCTGACCAGTGTTGCCAACCCCACGGCTGATGCTCCTCCTCTTACACTCACTCCTCGCTGCTCAAGAAACCATCCCCCACTTAGACTAAATATAAACGATGGCTGCGCTATTCCACACAATTTTTATGCAGGGCTGTCATAAGGGTGCATTTATAAGATTCACAAGCGCCACGAATGGTGAGAGAAACGTCGATGGAACACGGAACATATGGTATCAAACAGTTGGCCAATATGTCTTGGGATGCGTGACGGTCGGACTGGCTGCGAGACACATTACCCTTCTAGTACACACACCGCAACCTCCTTCCTCATCCACAAAAGGACATGCCACATCTTGCTTACTTTTTCTCACTCCACGATTTCTGCTCTCTCTCTCTCTCTCTCTCTCTCTCTCTCTCTCTCTCTCTCTCTCTCTCTCTCTCTCTCTCTCTCTCTCTCTCTCTCTCTCTCTCCGTCAGCTGAACCACCAAAACCAGCCCTCGGTAAAGCCCAAGAGAGTCTAGAACAGGATGTAAACACACTGAATGATATCGTTTCTAACCAGAGGGTCGCCGGCAAGGCCCCGAGCACACAAACTTGATATATTCTTAGAACTTAAAGATCACATCGATTATTCATTTTCAATTGTATTTACTAAATTGAAGTAACGTTATAATCTATCTAGCACACCACCGCTTATGGTCTGACACTCGGGTTTCTGTGGTCTGAGTTTCTATGTATATATACCAATGTAATTTCCTCTCTCTCTCTCTCTCTCTCTCTCTCTCTCTCTCTCTCTCTCTCTCTCCATACTGACGCAAAACAAGAGTCTACAGTCCAGAATTTCGAGACGACGGGATTTCAAGGCAAGTGAGGTAACTGCGCCGTACGTGCACACACTCTCTCTCTCTCTCTCTCTCTCTCTCTCTCTCTCTCTCTCTCTCTCTCTCTCTCTCTCTCTCTCTCTCTCTCTCTCTCTCTTTCTCTCTCTCTGGTTTAACAATTTGCATTCATGGTCAAGTATGAGAACATATCAAGATTGTAAAACACACACACACACACACACACACACACACACACACACACACAGACGGGGTTGAGGGTGGCTAACCATTGCGCAACACACAATAAAAAAATTCTATGACGTTCTCTAGTACTCTGAACACTATTTCTCCACAAGTTTCTGAGCACTGAAAAAACAGCCGAGGGCATACATAACATGGTCTGTCATGAGAGAAAGAGAGAGGGAGAGAGAAAGAAACAATGATGAGTCACTATTTTCCCTCAAGAGCAAAGTGTTGAATCGGCCACTGTAAGACATGTGGAGAGAGAGAGAGAGAGAGAGAGAGAGAGAGAGAGAGAGAGAGAGAGAGAGAGAGAGAGAGAGAGAGAGAGAGAGAGAGAGAGAGAGAGAGAGAGAGAGAGAGAGAGAGAGAGAGAGAGAGAGAGAGAGAGAGTGTGTGTGTGTGTGTGTGTGTGTAAGGGAAGGGGCGCTTGGTGGGTGAGTACGGGGGAGGAAGGATTGCAAGTGGGGCTCACTCATGCAGTAGGTATTTCCCCGGCGCCTGAGGAGGTAGGAGGGAGGGAGGGAGGGAAGGAGGGAAGGAGGGAGGGGGAGGAGGGAGGCCCAGACAGCCAAGAAGGTAGCTCGGTCGCTCTCTTGTCACGTCCCCGCTCCCTTCCACCTGTTTCCTTTCTCTCTTCTCTCTTCTCTCTCTCTCTCTCTCTCTCTCTCTCTCTCTCTCTCTCTCTCTCTCTCTCTCTCTGAACATTCATCGTTTGACTCAAACATTCATTACTCCGTGCACATGGACAGTCCTAGGCGGTCGTGTCAGTACAAGGGCCAGCAGCAGACACCCTTGGTCCTGGGTGCTGCTACACACGCCTGCACGTGATGCTTTTCCACTTCACTCACTCACGTATCACACACGATGAACCACACAATCATTGGTACACTCAGTCTTGCATCGTGTGGTGAACGAGTTGCAATCCACGCAAGGTATTACGTCACTCACTGAGTAGGGAACGTTCCACAGGTCTACTGGCATTTTCCACGCCACACGGACGCACACACGGGCGAACACCACGCCAAGGCCTGCACGGGGGCTGGGGGCAGGCAAGGACGTGTCAGGCGGCGGGTTTTTCCATGTCGCGCTCACACACTTTCCAGCAGCACTCCTTGTTGTAGTTGTGGTGGTGGTAGTGGCGCCCCCCGCCGCAGAAATCACCCCCCCTCCCCACCACACACGGCAGCAGCCATCCACACTCGACATGCTCCACTGAAGGCGGCGTCAGAGGCGGACGAGGACATTCGTGACGGTCCTCAAGCCCTGAGCTGAAGCCACAGCCCGGGAGGGGGGTGGCGGGGACCAGGTCCTGGTGAGGCAAGGCGTCACCAGGACGCCTGAAGGTCGCCGCCACTGCCCTTCCCACACCCCCTTCAACTCCACCTCCATGTTAATCTTTTTATCTTTACTCGACAGACTAATTAACTGAGGTTATCATAACAGCTACTTGGTCTGTAAGACTGTAGGAAGAGAGGTTGCTTTAGTTTATTGAGTGAAAAAGATTCATCATGAGAGCAAGACAGTCGTGGAGCTGTGCCAAGTGTGGTGGGGGGTGGGGGGCGTGGCTGTGTACCTCCCTCCCTTTCCTCTCTCCGCCGCAGCGGCGGAGAGAGGTGGAGGCGGGGCCCGCGCTAGCCAGTGGGCCGTCTGGCCGCTAGGGCAAGCCCTCCACCGCCGTGCCCGCTCCGGCAGGAGCATTGCCTGCAGGAGGGCTCGCCCTTGCCGGGGCTGGGCTGCTCAAGCCGTCCTGGACACCTCTCTTCATAGGGCCTGAGCCTCCTGCCGTCGCAGAGAGTAAGAGAGGGTCCGGTCGGTCGGCTGAGCCACGACGCTATGCGCCTCAGTCCGGAGGTTTATATACTCTTATGGTGAGCTGAAGCCCCCCCGCCCTCAGGCTCCTCCCCGCCACGTCAGACCCGCACCACCGCTGCTTCACCACCTCTCTACAGGGAGAATTTCGACCTTACGAACCAGCCGCCCACCATCACAGATGGCGCGCGTGTAGCAGGAGGGGCCGGGGGGGAGCCACGGGAAGGGGCGGAGCTTGCCTCCCCCTCCGGCAGCATCTGTGGTGGTGGCCGAGGCGCAGGTGACGCTCAGGTATGTGGCGCACCGGCCTGGTTGGGATGAAGGGGAGGGGGGCAGGGGGGCAGGGGGGCAGGGGGCTGATGTGGGACAGGATGGGGAATAAGGAGGGTAGGAGACCCGCTGGCCACCCGGGTTGCACGTCAACAACACCAAAGGACGAGACTCCCACAGGACAAGGGGTGGGGCAGGACATCATGCTGTACAACGATGGTCATACATGTGAACGTTTGTGCCGCTGGGGCTGCGGAGGGGCGGGGCGGGGCAGGCAGGATGAAGTGAGTGGCACCACCCTACACACTCCCTGCTTCCTGTGTTCCCTGATGACCTGTTAACTTTGTGTTCCTGGGGCGCCACCCCTCTCAGGCCTGCGCGTCCACAAGGCTGTAGTGCCCCTCACGCAACGCCCCGCACCTTGCTTGCCTCGCGTCCGCCTCAGTCTAAAAATTACCTTGGTAAACTTTCACTTACCAACACTGTTTCCGGGAGGGAGGGAGGGATGCAAGGAGGGGGGGAGGGAGAGGGAGGGAGGAAGGTCACAGGTAATATCGGCTTCAGCTGGTAAGACACAGCCACGCACCACGATTGACTTCACGCATCGTCGTGCCCCAACGCTCTCCCTTCTTGGGGATATAGCCACTTTCGAGGCGGCCTCCTAGACTTGATCAACTAATGTCTGCCTCTCGTCCCAGGCCAAGCCGCACCTCGCACCTCACCAACCCAACCCCCCTTCACACACTCCACACCGGGGGATAACCGGCTCCTCAATCCCACAAAAACCTGTCATTACTTCAGCCAGCGGGTGCCTCAGGTCCTGTAGGGCATGGTGAATTTGCAGACGCCAGACGCCGCCACAAGTGAGATTAGCCCTGGGCAGGCGCGTGACCCTGAGCCGGGGACAAGTGGCATTAAGTGACCCGGCCGGGCACTGGGCGCGCAGTGGAAGCAGCGGTGTATGCCAAAACCATGTAGGTCATGCCGTCACCCCGCCCCGACACCCTTAATACTACTCGCACCCTTACACTCTCTCCCACGTGAGAGAGGCCGCCTATGACGGTTGTGTGTGTGTGTGTGTGTGTGTGTGTGTGTGTGTGTGTGTGTGTGTGTGTGTGTGGTGTGTGTGTGTGTGTGTGTGTGTATCCCGTGCACAGGGACAACAGGGCCCCCAACGGTCGTCGCGCCGCGCCCGTCGCCCGCACGGAGGCTCGTGTTGCAATATGCCTGCTGAAAAGACCTTATGATCGACTCCCGCCGACAAGCCACAAAGGGGCGGGCGGTGCGGGGCAGCAAGGGCGGGAGCCTAATGCGGGACAACGGACAGAGCAGCTCTACCGTGAAGCTGTTGTAGAGGCGTGAGGCATGAGGCCTGCAGGGGGCGCGGGAGAAGGGAGGCGTCAGCTGATCTACCTTTAACATCTTCACCACACTCGTGAGCAGCCTTATCCTATCCCACTACCGCAGCGGCTCACGGCATCACCTTTGTTGGTATTATTGTAGGTGGTGGTGGTGGTGGTGGTGGTGTGTGTGTGTGTGTGTGTAGGTGGCAAACACACTGATTCATGAAGGAGTCATTGAGGGCTACACTAGGAGTATAAAGAAGGAAGGCGAGTAGGGTCTGGACGAAGCAATGGAGAAAAATAGCATGATGGACGTGTGTGTGAGGGGATATAACGCAGATATTAGAGGAAAAAAAAGAGAAGAGAGGAGAGGAGAGGAAGGGCCAGCTGTGACGTGACCCGTAACCTACATAGCTGACAAACAAACACCACATCCGGGGAAGGCAAGATAGGAGTGGTGGTAGTGTGGGACTGTGAGAGGAGGGAGGAGAGAAGGGACCTACTGCAGGTAACTCAGTGGGTCCCGTTACTTGTGCTGTGGCCCACCTACCTAAGGACGCCCACCTGGCCTGCCACGAGCAGTGAGGAGGAGGAGGAGGAGGAGGAGGAGGACGGCAATGTCACTCTGCAGTGACTTTAATACTGTGTCGCCTGAGGGCAGTGCCACCACCATCAAGATAATTGGTGCCACGGCTGCAGTCAAAGCCGCTTCTATCTCCCTGTCTACCTCCCTCCCTCCCTCCCTCCCCCAATACAGCAATATATCACCCCCCCCCCAACACACGCTATCCTCCTCCACAAACAGTGCCTCAAACACCTAAAACACTACCGCCTCGACACACACGCACACACACACACACACACACACACACACACACACACACACACACACACACACACACATACACACAACCCCAATAATATATATATATATATATATATATATATATATATATATATATATAAAAAAGATCAGGCAGAGTGAGCCAAGTAAACACAGGTGGAGGTAGATGGCAGAGGCAGAGACCAGATGACGTAGGAAGGTGGAGGAAAAGGTAACAGGGAAAGGGAGAAAGGGTGAAGAAACTGACTGATAGGTGATGGAGAGGTGACGTGGTAGGCAGGTAGCTAACGAGGCAGGTGAGAGGAGGAGGAGGAGGAGGAGGAGGAGGAGGAGGAGGAGGAGGAGGAGGAGGAGGAGGAGGAGGAGGAGGAGGTAAGGATAGACAGGTGACGTGTGACGCGAGGAAGAAAACAAGTAGCCAGGCAGGAACGTGCGAGAGAGAGAGAGAGAGAGAGAGAGAGAGAGAGAGAGAGAGAGAGAGAGAGAGAGAGAGAGAGAGAGAGAGAGAGAGAGAGAGGAAAAAAGAGAGGAGTGGGTAATGACGCACTTACACACACACACACACACAGGACTCAACTGAACTGATAACGCGTCGCTTCTCAACAAAGGACTCAACACCGCCGACACTATGACGCAAACCGTGACGCGCACACGCGCACACACACACACACACACACACACACACACACACACACACACACACACACACGCGCACACACACACGCGCACACACACACACACACACACACACACACACACACACCGATAGCTACACCTAATAAGCATCATCAAACATACTAAAAATAAACTCATTATATACTCTCTATGATGTCGAGATAGAGGTCGGGTGGAAGGGAAGGGAAGGGAAGGGAAGGGAAAGAAGGAGAGTAGAGGAGAAAGGCACGGGAGGAAAAGAGAAAGAAAGAATTGGGAAGAGCTAAATAGAAGACAGAAATAAGGATATATATATAACGGAAATGATGAAGAAAAGAAAGGAAAAGAGGGAGGAGGAAGAGGAAAAGAGGGAGGAGGAAGAGGAAAAGAGGGAGGAGGAAGAGGAAAAGAGGGAGGAGGAAGAGGAAAAGAGGAAGGAGGAAGAGATGAAAGAAGGAAGCTATAAAGGTAGAGAGAGAGAGGAGAGAAAAAAAGGGAAGGAAAAGGACAAGATGGAACACAGTGAAAGGAGAAAGAGTTGGTGGGAAAGGAGAGGGAGAGGGAGAGGGAGAGAGATAAAGAGAAAGGAGAGAGGAGAGAGGTGAGGGAAGGTAAGGGAAGGTAAGGCAAGGGAAGGCAAGGGAAGGTAAGGCAAGGGAAGGCAAGGGAAGGGAAGGGAAGGCAAGGCAAGGCAAGGGAAGGGAATGCAAGGGAAAGGAAGGGAAAATAAGCATTAGCAACAGAGGTTCAACAAGTGTCTATATAGGTGACTTGGAGCAGCATTGATCTTTCTCCTCTGGAACCACCACCACCACCATTACCACCACCACCACCACTACCACTATCATCACACCACACTCTATCTTATAATCATCACCTCACATACACCATCACCACGCCGCCACCACCATCACCACCCTTCACCTCCAGACGTTCTATTTTTAGCTTTCCAGATTAAGATGAAGGTAAGTGACGCCAGAGGGGAGAGTAGTGGCGTGGGTGTGGGTGTATGGAAAGGGCAAGCGCGTGGAGAGAGGGCGTGGGCGGCGGGGAGTGTGGGTGGGGGGTGAGTGAATGAGGGGAAGGAGGATGGAGGGGGTTCCAGGACACGCCTCGCCGCCCCTCCAGTACCCCCTTACACCCCTCCTGGTCTGGTCACTATGAACCGGCAGCGACGGCGGCAGCGGCGGCGGCGGCGGCGACGGCAATGTCAAGGGAGGGGAAAGGGAAGGAAAGGAGAGGAGAGGAGAAAATGAGGGAAATGATAAATGGAAGAGAAGAATTGACGTAAGAGAAATATAGAAAAGAGGAGAAGAATAGGATGATGATGATGATGATGATGATGATGATGATGTGATGTTGATAAGGAGGAATACATACATACATACATACAGAGAGGAGAAGAAAAAAAGGGATAGGAACGAGAAACAGAGAAAAGAGGAAATCAACTAAATATTAAAAAAAAACGATAAAGATAAATGATAAGAAAAACCAAGTAAAGCGAGGAGAGGAGAAAGACACACACACACACAACACACACACACACACACACACACACACACACAGACAGGCTAAAGGAATGATGGCGGGAGTTTTCCTTTACACAGAGCGACAACCTTCCCTTCTTCCCTCACTTCCACCCCCCAACGCCCCTCCTTCCTTCCACAGTTTGCAGCTGCTGTGAAGGTGGAAGGGGTGGGGAGGGAAAAGGAGGGGAGGGGAGGAGAGGAGGGAGGGAGGAACAGGACGGAAGGAAGGCGGGTAGGATGAAGGGGGTGATGAGGAAGGGAGGGAAGAAGGGAAGGGGTTACAGGAAGGGAGGGAGGGAGGGAGGGAGGAAGGTTAGGAGGCAGGAGTGAGGGAGAAGAGAGGGACGGAGGGAAAGAGGGAATAACCAGGACAAATAAATAAAGAGAAAAAAAAAGGATACACAATGGATTTTAAACCGAACCTGACTGTGGGTAAATTCCAGAGAGAGAGAGAGAGAGAGAGAGAGAGAGAGAGAGAGAGAGAGAGAGAGAGAGAGAGAGAGAGAGAGAGAGAGAGAGAGAGAGAGAGAGAGAGAGAGAGAGAGAGAGAGTTACAGTCCACATTTTTCTTGTTTATACCGTCAATGCAAAAACAATGCTTAGTGCACATACATAATAGCAGACGCACACACACACACACACACACACAAAGACAGAGACAGGAAACAGCATCAGATACACAAACGAAACGCAGAAATCTA
>JAPQNM010000018.1:5768915-5776415 GCA_029783475.1 Metacarcinus magister
TGAGAAACTCGTACCGGCGAAGGTTGATTGGACTGACTGACTGACTGACTGACTGACAAAATTTAACTAAGCGTAGCATAATCCTGAATCCTTCCTTCGTGTGTGTGTGTGTGTGTGTATGTGTGTGTACGGGAAAAAGTAGTTAGAAGATAAAAACTAAGACGAATAAGAACAAAAAAGAAAAAAAAAGAAGTATATATAGAAATTTAAGAACAGAACATAGTAGCCATTACATAACACTGGCTAAAGAATTGAACCTACAGTCTTACATTTAGTTCCTTCACCTGCTACTTGTTTTTGTCAATGTAGAAAGTGACGTAACTGGGTAAATCGTATGATATTATATTATAGTATGTTTGGTTCAGATCTCTTCGGTTCAATGACTATACAGATTCGTGTGTGCTATCTCTCTCTCTCTCTCTCTCTCTCTCTCTCTCTCTCTCTCTCTCTCTCTCTCTCTCTCTCTCTCTCTCTCTCTCTCATCGCTGACTGAACGAAAATTAAAAAGCGACGGTAATCTAAAATGGGGAATGAACATAACATAAAAACCTAACACTTGTACAGGTTACATAAACCTTTGATAAGAAAAAATAAATAAATAAAAAAATAAAATAAAAAACTGAGAATCGAGCTTATGAAATGTTAATTGCGTAAAATAAACAAATGAATAAATAAATTAAATAAATAAATAAATAAATAAAAATATGCATTAACTATAGTGGTAATCCTCAACATCTAAAGGGGGGGAAAGGAGGGATGGGGAGAGGGAGGGGAAAGGAGGGAAGGGGAGAGGTGGAGGGAGGGGAAAAGGCGGAAGTTATCTGTCATGCGTTAGTTAAATATACTTGGGTCAGGTCAGGTCAGGTTGGGTTAGGTCAAGCTTGTTCTCCCTCCCTCCCACCTTCACTCTCTCCCTATTTCCCTCCCTCCCTCACCCACTCACTCATTCATTGCCTGCAGGAAGGAAGGAAGGGAGGAAAGAAGAGAATGAGAGGGAGGAAAATAGGAAAGGAGGAAAGGAGGAAAGAGGAAAGGTTGAATGTAAACACTCCCACCACAAGCTTGGAAAGAAAGAACAGAGTGGAAGAAATAATTAGATAAATGGAAGAATAGGAGGAGATACATGAGAGAGAGAGAGAGAGAGAGAGAGAGAGAGAGAGAGAGAGAGAGAGAGAGAGAGAGAGAGAGAGAGAGAGAGAGAGAGAGAGAGAGAGAGATTCCTTCTTCCAAACGTGTGGATTCCCTTGTTTCCTTCATTCTGTTATTATTTCTTGCTCCTTCCTCCCCTCCTTCTTCCGCCGACCTTCAAAGAATAGACTAACCTTCCTCCTCCTCCTCCTCCTCCTCCTCCTCCTCCTCCTCCTCCTCCTCCTCCTTCTTCTTCTCCTCCTCCTCCTCCTCCTCCTCCTCCGAAATTTTTGGAGACTTTAATCTTCCTGTAACTTCATGGAGAAATTCTCTTAAATCTCATATGGGTCACGACTTATATAATAATTTGTTAGAGAGTGGCTTAAGTCAACACGTACGCAAACCCACGAGAGGTGATAATATACATGACCTTGTATTTTCAACAAACGACGGTCTAGTAAGTAACGTTAATACGGGCCCAGAATTCAGCACCAGCGACCATAAAATTGTCTCTTTTAACATAAATCTAGAAGTTTACAAAGATAACGTAAGCGAAGAACTTGTCGTCATGTATCGCAAAGGTAACTTTGAAAAATTGAGAAAGCTTTTAGCAGATACTGATTGGAGCATAGTAGAAAACGAAACCGATGTAATTAAATCGTGAGAAAAATTCTATAACATCCTAAATGGAGCCGTTAAAGTATGCATTCCCGTTTGAAAGAGACGTCCACGTAAAAATAAAAATATTAATAAACCAAAATGGTGGAATAGCCAAATTGAGGCAGGATTATTACTTAAAAAGCACGCACATGGTAAATATTTACAATCACAAAACGAAAACGATAAAATAGAATACGAAAGACTAAGACGCGAAACAAAAAAGATGATTAGACGAAGTAAAAAAGATCTCGAAATATATATTGGAAATAAAACGAAATCCAACCCCAAGGAGTTTTACACCTACGTACGTAATAAAAAAGTTATCACAACTAATATTGGCCCACTCCACCTAAAAGACGATAAGGAAATAAATACAGAATCAGAAATGGCCGAAGTACTAAATGATTATTTTGCATCCGTTTTTACCATTGAAGACACCGATGAAATCCAGGAAATAACTCCAGCTAAACCTAACTTAATTCCTTTAAGCGAATGTGACTTTACTGAGGCTACTGTAACTAAGGCACTTGATAAAATTAAAGTAAATAAAACTCCTGGTCCTGATTGTATTGCACCGAGAGTCTTAAAAGAGGCAACATATTAAATCAGCAAACCTCTTGCAATAATATTCAATAAATCTTTAAATTCTGGAAAAGTTGCCGACATTTGGAAATTAGCAAATGTTACCCCTATACAAAAGAAAGGAGATAAATCACTACCGACTAACTACAGACCAATCAGCCTCACATCCGTAGTTGGTAAATTAATGGAAACTATAATACGCGATAAACTAGTGACTTTCCTAGAAGAAAACAGCATGATTAATAATTTTCAACATGGTTTCCGTAACAAACGCTCTTGCTTGACGAATCTCCTTGAGTTTTATAACGATGTATTCAATATTTATGACGAAATAAAAGCGGTTGATATGATTTATCTCGACTTCCAAAAAGCGTTTGACAAAGTTCCCCATGAACGGTTATTAAAAAAAATTAGAATCACACGGCATATCTGGGAAAATTCTTAAATGGGTTAAAGACTGGCTTTCTGAAAGAAGGCAACGCGTTGTCATAAACGGTAAATCATCTAACTGGCGAGACGTTAAAAGCAGTGTGCCACAGGGCTCAGTACTTGGTCCCATTCTTTTTCTAATTTATGTCAATGATATTGATGAAGGCCTCACCTGTAAGATATCAAAATTTGCCGACGATACGAAAATCACGAGTAAAGTAACTACAACCGCCGATAAACTACAATTTCAATCAAACCTCGACACGTTAGTCAGTTGGTCAAAAAAATGGCAAATAAAATATAATGTTGATAAATGTAAAGTTTTGCATATCGGTAGCAATAATCAATTCACTAAATATACAATGAGTGGCTCTGAACTTTCCAAGGTTAACCATGAAAAAGACTTCGGGGTAACTATTAGTAACGATCTCAAACCAGATAAACATTGTTCAGACGTTGTAAACAAAAGCGAACAAACTGGTCGGCTTCATCGGTAGAACTTTTGAGTATAAATCTGAAAAAATTATCCTTACACTATATAATGCACTCGTACGCCCTCATCTAGAATATTGCATTCAATTTTGGCCACCATACTATAGAAAAGATATTAATAAGCTGGAGAGAATACAAAGAAGAATTACTAAAATAATCCCAAGATTGCGAAACAAGTCTTACGAAGAACGACTAAAGGAGCTGAACTTATTCAGTTTATCCAAACGTAGGCTACGCGGGGACCTAATTGAGGTTTGTAAGATTTTCCATGGTTTTGATAATATTAACATAAACGACTATATAACTACCGATCTCACAAGCACCACTCGTAACAATGGCTTAAAAATCATTGGTAAGCGTTTTAGACGAATGAAGCGAAGCACTTTTTCTTCAATAGAATCGTAAACGTTTGAAATTCTCTCCCAGCACAAATAGTTAACAGTATTACAATTGAATCGTTTAAGAAGAAACTCGATAAGCACTTAGCATCCGTTCACCAAGTCGAATATTTCACTACTGCGTAATTTTTTTTTATTATTATTTTTTTTATAGCATAGATTACTCCTTGTTTTTCTCACTTTCCTATACAAATTCCATGATAGTTTTTCCATACTACATGGTATCACTTCCTCTTCCGGCCAGCTTCGGCTGGAGGGAGGGGTGGGTGGGGAGGAACCTTCCACTTTGCTGTCCTTTTGTCTCTATCAAGTAGATATTATAGTAGTAGTGTAGCTAAACAGACATCCTCGTTAGGTCCAGTAGGACTGTTGCTGTCTGTTCTTCCTTTGTACTCCTTTGTACTCCTCCTCCATCACGTTCACGCACAGTAATTATTAAGTTTGTTATGAATTTTATGTTGTGGCGATCTAAGTCTGTTTGTCTGTCTGTCTTTATCCGTTTGTTTATGCTCTCTCTCTCTCTCTCTCTCTCTCTCTCTCTCTCTCTCTCTCTCTCTCTCTCTCTCTCATCTCTCTCTCCTCTCTCTCTCTCTCATCTCTCTCTCCTCTCTCTCTCTCTCATCTCTCTCTCTCTCTCTCTCTCTCTCTCTCTCTCTCTCTCTCTCTCTCTCTCTCTCTCTCTCTCTCTCTCTCTCTCTCTCTCTCTCTCAAGGGTTGTTTGTATCTTCGTGTGTGTGTGTGTGTGTGTGTGTGTGTGTGTGTGTGTGTGTGTGTGTGTGTGTGTGTGTGTGTGTGTGTGTGTGTGAGTGTGAGTGTGTGTGTGTGTGTAAGTAGAACACACTTTCCTCGCTGTCTGTCTGTCTGTCTGTGTCTGATTTAGTTGGTCTTTCCATCCGTTTCCGTCTGTCTGTGTGTCTGTCTGTATATATATGTCTGTTTTTCATCAGTCTATCATGTGTGTGTGTGTGTGTGTGTGTGTGTGTGTGTGTGTGTGTGTGCCTTTCACCCTGTGTGTGTGTGTGTGTGTGTGTGTGTGTGTGTGTGTGTGTGTGTGTGTAGTGGGAGCAACAGGCGGCCTCTCACGATTTGAATTACGTACATATATACTTTTTTTTCTTTTGTTAGTAATATCTCTCCTCTCTCCTCCATCATCCTACTACTACTACTATAACAACAACTACTACTGCTACTACTACTATAACAATAACTACTACTACTACTACTATTCCTAATTTTCTTCATCCTCCTATCTCAATTTTCATTACATTTCTCCTCATTTTTCTGTTTCCTTCTCTTGCTTTCCCTAATCCTCCATCCGCACCATTAGCAACATTCTCTCTCTCTCTCTCTCTCTCTCTCTCTCTCTCTCTCTCTCTCTCTCTCTCTCTCTCTCTCTCTCTCTCTCTCTCTCCTTCGTTTACAGTTTTGCTCTACTTTCTCTTACCGCCACACATTCTTTTTTTCCCTTGTTTTTTTCCTTCTTTTCAACCGATTCCAGTTTTCATTAGCATTGTTGTTATTATTATTACATTATTATTACATTGATCATCATTATGCTGTTGAATATTCTATTTTTATATAATTATCTTTTTCCTCCTCCTCCTCCTCCTCTTCCTCCTTCTTCTTACTCTTATGATTCTTCCTCTTTGTCTGTCTTTCATTTTCTTTACGTTGCTGTTTATTCTCTCTCTCTCTCTCCTCCTCCTTCTCCTCCTCCTCCACGCCGTAACTGGCACCCTCACTCCTGGTTTACCTTGCCCCCTCCCCCTTACCAGACTTGCACTTTTCACTCCCCCTCCTCCTCCCACTACTCCACCTCCTCCCTCCCCGCCACTACCACTACCACCACCACCATCGCCACCGCCGCCGCCGCCGCCTTCCTCCTCTCACAAACCCCACACTTTCACTGTTCTTCCCCTCCTCCTCCTCCTCCTCTTCCCCTTCCTCCCTTCCCCTCCCCACCACCTCAAACCTCCCCATCATTTTTTTTTCTTTTTTTGCTCGTCCACGAAATTAAGTTTAAACAAAAATGTGTTTTTTAAAATTTTTTGTTCTTTTTCTCCGTGGTTTTCCCTACAACACAACCTCTCTCTCTCTCTCTCTCTCTCTCTCTCTCTCTCTCTCTCTCTCTCTCTGATGTAAAAATAAAAATTAATATCAATCTTTCCCTCTCACCCTATTACATCACCCCCGTCTCACCCCTCCCCAACCTATTGTCTAACCCCCTCCCTGCCCCCCCCCTCCTACACCCCACACGCCCCCGCCCACCTCCCCCAAACAAACAGCAGCAGAAACACTCACCCCTTCACTGCCTCTGAAGGAAATCTTGGGGCTGGCGGCTGTGTTCTGGAAGGAAAGAATAACAATGGCGTTAGTGCAATGATGATAATGATGATGATGATGATGATGATGGTGATGATGATGGTGATGATGATGGTGGTGATGGTGATGATGATGATGATGGTGATGGTGATGGTGATGATGATGATGATGATGATGATGATGATGATGGTGATGATGATGGTGATGATGATGGTGATGATGATGATGATGATGATGATGATGATGATGATGATGATGATGATGATGATTGTAGTTGTTGTAGTAGTGGGAAAAAAAACACTCGTAACATTATTTTGTACAACCTTGTATACTTACTTACTTACTTACTTGTTGGCTTGTTTGCTCTGTTTCCCTCCCCCCTCTTTTATACCCGAAAGACCAGGAAAATAACCATCAATAATAATAAATTAATTCCACACAATTTATTCCATGTATTTGACTTTTCAGTCAAAGCCACACGATAAAGAGAGGGGAAAGAAGTTACTGGAACCTTAATAAAAAAAAAAGGAAAATAAAAAAAATCCACACTATAGAAGTTACTTGGAAGAAGAAGAAGAAGAAGAAGAAGAAGGGAAAAGAAAAAGGAGAAGAAGTTATTAGATCCTTGGAAAATAAACACCACACACACACACACACACACACACACACACACACACACACACATAAGGTGACCCAGCCTCAGGTCAACGCACCCCTTAGGTCAAACAGAGTAGATTATTCCCCCAAGTGACTCGGCAAAGAATGTTAGTCTTGGCAAACCTGAGTGGAGGGAAGATGGAGGGGCGGTGGAGGGGCGGTAAGTGGAGGGAGGGTGGAGGGAAGTGCAGGAGGCAGTAAAAGGAGAGAGAGGGAGAGAGAGAGAGAGAGAGAGAGAGAGAGAGAGAGAGAGAGAGAGAGAGAGAGAGAGAGAGAGAGAGAGAGAGAGAGAGAGAGAGAGAGAGAGAGAAGACAAAAGGAAGTGTGGAATTGTGGTGGTAATAGTAGTAGGAGAAGGGAAGAAGGGATGACAAGAGGGATGGAGAGAAAACAGTTAAGTTAGGTTAGGTTAGGTTATGAAGGGGAGGAAGACACAAGGGAGGGAAGGAGGGAAAGAGGAGGAAAGAAGAGAGGGAGGGAGGGAGTAAAGAAGGGAAGGAGGAAGGGAAAGAGGAAATAAGGGAGGGAGGGATGGAGGGAAAGAGGAAAACAGGGAGGGAGGAATGGCAAGAAGAAAGGAGGAAAGAAGGGAGAGAGGGAAGAAGGGAAGGAAGGAAGGAGGAAAGAAGGGAGAGAGGGAAGGAGGGAAAGAAAGAAGGGGAGAAGATATATCAGAGTAAGAGAAATAATCATAATAAATAAGATATAAGAAGAAGAATAAGGGAAAGAGAGAGAGAGAGAGAGAGAGAGAGAGAGAGAGAGAGAGAGAGAGAGAGAGAGAGAGAGAGAGAGAGAGAGAGAGAGAGAGAGATAGGAAAGAGAAAGGGAAGAG
>JAPQNM010000018.1:5788915-5793915 GCA_029783475.1 Metacarcinus magister
CGCTACTCGTGTTAATTCTGCTGTTACTGCTGCTGCTGTTGTTGTTGTTGTTGTTGTTGTGTTGCTTCCGCCTTACACCTATAACTACTACTACTATTACTACTATTACTATTACTATTTCAGGTCATTGTGTCTACCGCCCCCCTGAACGCACACCACCTCTACTTACTGAACGCTTAGCCATGCACGTGCTGCCCCCCGCCCCCCCTTCCCTGCCCCCTTCATAAATCATCTGCCTCCCCCCCCACCCCACCATCCTCGTTCACGGCACGCCCTCCACACCTCTGTCTGACGCTGATTAGAAGGATGTTACACTCTGGCACACCTGTCGGGACAATCCCCTCTCTCCTCTCTCTCTCCTCTCTCTCTCTCTCTCTCTCTCTCTCTCTCTGCCAGGTGCGTGTCTCCCTGCATCCTTCTTCCTCCTCCTCCTCCTCCTCTTCTTCCCTCCTGTGGCAGCGTACTTTTCCTCCTGTCGCCGTTGGGAAAGGAGGAGGAGGAGGAGGAGGAGGAGGAGGAGGAGGAAGAGGGTAAAAAAAAGTGCGTTGGGGGTAGGGTAAGGGGGAGGGGGAGGGGAGGGAAGGGGAAAGACTCGCCCTATCTCGCAACGATGAAAATGTTTCCCCCAAAAGTTTAGTGGTGGCGGTGCTGCCTCGACGGCTTGGTGGGGGAGTATTGATTAGCGAGCCGCCCCTCCCCTCCCTTCCCTTCCTTTCCCCTCTCCTCTCCTCCCCTCCCCTCCTCTCCTACAGCCACCACCACCACCACTACTACTACTACTACTACTACTGTTCACCAATATTTCCCCCTAGTGCAGAAACAGCCTCTCAGTTGTCGCCTCTCCCTCCTCCTCCTCTTCCTCTTCCTCCTCTTTCTCTTCCTTCTCCATCACCTAACCTATCCAAATCTAATCTAATCTAACCTAACCTAACCTAACCTCACCTACTCCAGCTTAACCTAACCTAACCTAACCTAACCCACCCACTACCAACCCCAACACACTCCAACCTTACACCTCCTCCACTTCCTTCACCCCCACCACCACCACCACCACCACCTCCTCCTCCTCCTCCACCAACTGCCTTAAAGCCGCTCATCCATCCATCCATCCAACCATCCATCACCCCCCATCACCCCCTCCCCACCCATACCTGGACCTTCCACAGTAATTATTGAACATATTACATCCACACGCATTTGTTGCCATGGGGACGGTAGTGGGGGGGGGAAGGGGAGAGAGGGGAGGGGGTTACTACTGTTAGTATACCCCCCTCCTCCCTCCCCTCCTTCTTTTGGGCGAGACAAGGGAGGGAGGGAGGGCCGGGGAGAGAGGATGCTGGCGGAGGTAGAGGAGGAGGAGGAGGAGGAGGAAGGGAGGTAAGGAGGGGGTATTACAGTACACAGACGAGGGGAAAAGGGAGGAGGGGGGGGTGTTGGGGGATGAACTAAATGTGTAATATAGAGGAAAGCGGCAGCGACGGTGGTGGTGGTGGTGGTGGTGGTGGTGGTGGTGGTGGTGGTGGTGGTGGTAGTGGTGGTGGTGGTGGTGGTGGTGGTGGTGGTGGTGGTAGTGGTGGTAGTGGTGGTGTAGTGACCGTATAGGGGTAGTAGGGTAGGGGGGTGTAGGGGGTAGAGAATTCGGGTGTAGGAGTGAGGCGGGGGGGAAGGCTACACGCGGCCTGCCTGGCTATAAGGGTGTGGTGTCTAAGGGGAAAGGAGGGGAGGTGGGGGGAAGGGGAGGGGGGTCGTCTCGTCTCTGTCTGGGGGAAGTCTAGAGGGTGTCTGGGACTCTGGGTGCCGTTGGGGGGGGGGAGGCAGGGGCAGAGGGGAAAGAAGGAAAAGTAGGTGGTGGTGAGGGGAAAAGACTGTGGTGGGGGGGATGGGTGTCTGCTGTGTCTAGGGATTGTCTGGTATCGTGGTAGAGGGGAGAGAGGGAGAGAGAGAGAGGAAGGGGGAGGGAAGGGGGAGGAGAAGCAGTAAGGGGAATGGGACAGAAGGTAAGGTGGAAGAAGTGAATGAAGGAGAGGGGAGACAAGAGATGGTGTTAGAGGAAGGAGGGGAGAAGAGAAGAGAAGTATAGGTAGGGAGGAAGAGAAGAGGGGAAGGGAAGGGAGGTTGAAATTCCATGGGGAGGGAGGGGAAAGGGGTTAACGAGTGTCTAGGGGGAAAGTCTCCTGGAGGGGTTGAGGGGAAGGGGGAGGGGGAGGGGAAGGGGGGAGGGGAAGGGGAAGGGGAAGGGGGAAGGAAAGGGGAAAGAAGGTGGTGAAGAGTGTATCTTGTGCCTGGGGATCAAGCTGAGGGGAAAGGAAGGGGAGAGAGAGGGAAAGGGAGGGGAGAGGGAGGGGAGAGGGAGGGGAGAGGGAGGGGAAGCGATAAATACATCTTGAGTGTGTCTTGGGATCTGCTGTGTTCCAGGGGCGCCGAGAGAGAGAGAGAGAGAGAGAGAGAGAGAGAGAGAGAGAGAGAGAGAGAGAGAGAGAGAGAGAGAGAGAGAGAGAGAGAGAGAGAGAGAATGAAGGCAAGCTAACTGTGACGTAAAGAGGGAGGAAGAGGAGGAGAGCGGAGAGGGAGAGGAGGAGGAGGAGGGGGGGAGATGGACTGCAAGAGGAGGAGGGAGGAGGAGGGAGGAGGAGGGTGTGGAGGAAAGCAGGAAATGAGGGTGTGGGGGGAAGGGGGGGGAGGAAGGAGGGAGTGATTCATGCAGTCCTACGAAAGGGGTGTGGAGGAAAGAAGTAAAGGAGGAAAAGAGGAAAGGAAAGGAAAGGAGAGGAGAGAGAGGAGAGGAAAGAGAGGAGGGAGGAGCAGATATATGAAGAAAAAAAAGTATATAAAGGAGGGATAAAGGGGAGGTAAGAACATTAGGGAGGGAGAGAAGGCAGGGAAAGAGAGGTATTAGCGATGAAAGGAAGGAGGGAAAGGAGGTAAGGAGGGGGGGCGGGGAGGAGGGTGGAGAAGGAGGGAGGAGGGACATAAGGAGATAAGTGATATAAGAAACAGTGGATGAAGAGGAGAAGAAGAAAGAGGTTGAGGCATGTAAGAAGTGAGGGGAAGGGAGAAAGGGGAAGAAAGGGAGGAAGGGATTTAAGGGAAAGGGAGGAAGAAGACTATACTTGTTGAGGAGAGATTAAAGGGAGGGCAGGACAGGAATATGTAAGGGGAGGGAGGGAGGGAGGGAGGGAGGGAGGGAGGGAGGAATGGAAGGGAGGGAGGGCAGGTGTGAGGGAATATTAAGGGGTAACGGCAGGTGGTCCTCACAGGTATGTATGTATGTATGTATGTATTACAATAGAAGGAGTTTGTGACCGTACGTTATCCATGAAACACACACACACACACACACACACGAGACCCTCTACTTCCTCCTCCATTTTCCTCCCATCAAACGAAGCGAAGCACTTTTTCTTTAATAGGATTGTGAATATTTGAATTTTCTACCAACACAAACAGTTAACAGTATTACAATTGAATTGTTTAAGAAGAAAATTGATAAGCACTTAGCATCCGTTCACCAAATCGTTTATGTCATTCCTGCGTAATTGTTATTATTATTTATTTTTTCCAGTAATAGCCGTAGATGAGTCTTGTTTCCTCGCTTTCCTATATAAATTCCATGATAGTTTGTATATACTACATGGTATCACTTCCTCTTCCGGCCAGCTTCGGCTGGAGGGATGGATGGGTGGGGAGGAGCCTTCCACTTTGCTGTCCTTTTGTCTCTATCAAGTAGATATTATAGTAGTAGTGTAGCTAAACGGACAGCCTTGTTAGGTTCAGCAGGACTGTTGCTGTCTGTTCTTCCTTTGTATTCCTCCTCCTCCTCCTCCTCCTTTTCCTCGTTATATACTTATACTACTACTATTACTACCCGGCTGTCACCACCACCACCTCCACCTCCATCACCACCACCACCAGCATGTCACATTGTACGTATCCGATGACACCTGTGTGTGTGTGTGTGTGTGTGTGTGTGTGTGTGTGTGTGTGTGTGTGTGTGTGTGTGTGTGTGTGTGTATGCCAAGGTGCACTGGCAGATGAAGAATAAAAAAACGGTTGAGGGAAGAGGTCACCACTGAGAAGGTAACACACACACACACACACACACACACACACACACACACACACACACACACACACACACACACACACACACACACACACACACACACACACAATGGCCATTCACCGTCACCTTGTCTTAAGAGTTATCACGGAACGTTTTACATTGTGAAGAAACCAACCTTTTGCCGGCGTGTGTGTGTGTGTGTGTGTGTGTGTGTGTGTGTGTGTGTGTGTGTGTGTGTGTGTGTGTGTGTGTGTGTGTGTGTGTTACCTGAGTGTCTGTCTGTTCCTGCCGTCGCCTCCTCAACGTACCTGTGTCGGAGAAAAGAAAACGTGTTATTAGTTACCTTCTTAATAGAAAAATTGTTATTAAAACCACAACTAATGCTCCTCCTCCTCCTCCTCTTCTTCTTCCTCCTCCTTTCTTCCTTCCTTCTTAGTTTTTTATGTTCTTATATCATTAAGTTTTTTTTCATTAATTTGATCTATTTTCATCCTTTCACCGGAATGCTTTAGAATCGAGAGAGAGAGAGAGAGAGAGAGAGAGAGAGAGAGAGAGAGAGAGAGAGAGAGAGAGAGAGAGAGAGAGAGAGAGAGAGAGAGAGAGAGAGAGAGAGAGAGAGATTGCACGTAGGCAGACAGACAGACACAGACACAGACACAGACACACACACATACCGAATTCCACCGGGTTCAGGAGATGAATGGAAGGTTCAGTGACCCAACACACACACACACACACACACACACACACACACACACACACACACACACACCACACACACACAAGCCAAACAGGTGCACACAAACCACACCAATCCGCCAGGAAAGGTAGGTGGTGTCAGTGACCGGAGGGGAAGGTAGAGGGGAAGGGGAAGGAAGTTTAGAGAAGCTTGGACAGACAGACAGACAGACACAGACAAACAGACAGACAGAACCCC
>JAPQNM010000018.1:5798915-5801415 GCA_029783475.1 Metacarcinus magister
TATTATTATTATTATTATTATTATTGTTGGAGTTATTTTTGTTTGTTACACATCCACCTCACTTATAATTTACTTACAGAGAGAAAGAGCAGCAGAGAGAGAGAACAAAATCACTAGTTGCTTTACCGTGTGTGTGTGTGTGAGAGTGTGTGTGTGTATGTGTGTGTGTGTGTGTGTGTGTGTGTGTGTGTGTGTGTGTGTGTGTGTATGTGTATGTGTGTGTGTGTGTATGTGTGTGTGTGTGTGTGTGTGTGGTGTGTGTGTGTCCTGACGTAAACAGAGGACCGTTATCAGTGTGTGTGAACAGATGTTGTGTTTATATTAGAGTTCTAGCTAAGCTTTATCAGAGAGAGAGAGAGAGAGAGAGAGAGAGAGAGAGAGAGAGAGAGAGAGAGAGAGAGAGAGAGAGAGAGAGAGGCTATGTACGGGTAGAGTATAGTTGTAGTACGTGACTGTCTCTTGTAGCAACGAAATGCTATGTCATGCTGCTACCTACACCCCCCACCCCCCTTACACACACACCCACACACACACCCACCCACACACACACACACACACACACCCACACCCACACACACACACGCCGGCTGGGGGGGTGGGGTTGGAGTGCTATTGGTAGTGATGGTGTAATTGAATTAAATGGGTCAAATTATTTCTTCATAATGTGTTTTTAATCTGTTTTGCGATCAAGTTTTGTTAATATGTTTTCATAATCAATTTTTATTTTTTTATTTTATTTCTTCTTCTTCTTCTTCTTCCCGTGTTTATTCATTTATTTTCCTATTACCGGCTGTTCTTTATTTATTTGTTCTGCCACTTCCTCTTTCTCTTATGTTTTGTGGTGTTTATTTATTTATTTATTTATTTTTTCATGTAATTTACTTTTCCTATTCATCGCAGTTTCTATTCATCATTTTATTTCATCCACTTATATTCTTTCTTATCATTTAAGTTCATTCTTCTTCATCGTCCTTATCTATACCACACACACACACACACACACACACACACACACACACACACACACACACACACACATACCTCCTCAGCAACAGTCACACCCGGTGGTACTGATTCTGAACTATTAGGGTACACACACACACACACACACACACACACACACACACACACACACACACATACATGTAAACGCATACACACGTACACAAACCATCTTCATTCAGTGTATTCAGGTAGTGACAAAGGTGGTGGTGGTGGTGGTGGTGGTGGTGGTGGTGGTGGTGGTGGTGGTGGTGACGGAAGTAGAAGCTATACGTAGAAACAGTGTGTGTGTGTGTGTGTGTGTGTGTGTGTGTGTGTGTGTGTGTGTGTGTGTGTGTGTGTGTGTGTGTGTGTGTGTGTATGTGTGTGTGTGTGTGTGTCGTTATCATTTTAGTGTCTGTTATCTATCATTTCTCAGAATTTCTTTGTGATTACTACTACTAACTACTGCTACTACTACCACTGCTACTCCTACCACTACTACTACTCCTACCACTGCTACTCCTACCACTACTACTACTCCTACCACTACTACTACTACTACTACTACTACTCCTACTACTACTACTACTACTACTACAACAATAATAATAGTAGTTCTACGCCTCATTACTTACTACCTGATCACACGTAACTACTTAATTACTTTTCTACTACTACTACTACTACTAATAATAATAATAATAATAATAATAACAATAATAATAATAACAATAACAACAATAATAATAATAATAATAATAATAATAATAATAATAATAATAAATGATAATATAGAGCCCGTTTACACACCTGCAAAACGGATTGTAACTTAATTTTTTTTGAAAGAATGAAAAAAAAAAATCTGAACAAAGGATTTCAGTTCAATGTAAAAAAGTAACAATTCAAAGGAACTCCACAAAGCACCTGACACAACACAACACACACACACACACACACACACACGTGCACTCTACATACACCATGTCTCACACATTCATACATCTTGAGGCATTTAACATTTTGTGTATGTTTTTCTTTTCTTCTTTCTCTGTGTGCACGTTTGTATGTATGTTTTTTTTGTTTTTTTTACCAACTATATACATTCACGTTTTTTTTGTATGTGTTTTAAATAATATATATACAACATACACGTGTATTACGCACATCATACATATATAACAGTAATAATAAGAATACTTCCATCTACAACAACAACAACAACTACCACCACCACCACCACCACCACAACAAACAAAATCGTAACTTCCCTGCAAGAACAAACCAAACTAAACATAGGAAAGACAGACGGAAAAAAAAAAATAATAAAATAAAAAAAACACACAATCTACCGCCCCTCCCTCCCTCACACACACACACACACACCCACACACACACACACACACACACACACACACACCCACCCACCCACCCACACACACACACACCCCACACACCCACACACCACCCGCTGATAACGCCTAGAGGGAGGCTTATCAAGAGGGAAGGAGCCAAGAGA
>JAPQNM010000018.1:5821415-5826415 GCA_029783475.1 Metacarcinus magister
AGGAAGTAAAGTAGGTAGATGTTAGTTAATATTTGAGTTGTTGCTATGTAATAGTTATCTCTTTTTTTTTCTTTCTCTTTTTTTTCTCTCTCTAGGGGTTTACGTAACACTACGATACGCTCCCACCACCCTCCTTCCACTACTCTCTCTCTCTCTCTCTCTCTCTCTCTCTCTCTCTGTCTCTCTGTCTCTCTGTCTCTCTCTCTCTCTCTCTCTCTCTCTCTCTCTCTCTCTCTCTCTCTCTCTCTCTCTATGATGTTAAAAGACTTGCAGGGAGGTGAAAAGAGCAATGTGAGATGGGGTATGTGGTGGTGGTGGTGGTGGTGGTGGTGGATGTTGAGTACCAGATGTAGGAGTGAGTCAATGTGTGTGTGTGTGTGTGTGTGTGTGTGTGTGTGTGTGTGTGTGTGTGTGTGTGTGTGTGTGTGTGTGTGTGGAGGATTAATACGTATATGACACTGTTTTTAGTTTATTTAGCTTAGGTTAGGTTTGGTTTGGTCATTTAAAGAGGCAAGATGAGAATGAATGGTTAGGTCAGTGATGCATATTAAGTGTCTAGAACGAAGTAGTAGTAGTAGTAGTGGTAGTGGTGGTGGTAGTAGTAGTAGTAGTAGTAGTAGTATAAACTAGAATGTGGAAAACCTTGGAAGCTACATGACTTGATTGAAGAAAAAAAAAAAGTTGCATTGAAAAAAAATTAAATAAACTTGATAAATTAAGCATACTAATGATGATGATGATGATGATGATTCACCGTCCATCTATGCAACACCACTGACTTTTACATTACCACCATACATATACACCACCCACCACTACACCACCAGTCATCACCACCACTCATCACGACACACAAAGCTGGTGGTGGTGGCAGTGGTGATGATAGTAGTAGTAGTATGATAATGGTGATTGATAGTAGTGATGTTGGTGGTGGTGATAGAGCTGTGAGGGAGAAAGGCAGGGGATAGTTGTTGTGGTGGTGGTGGTGGTGGTGGTGGTGGTGGTGGTGGTGGTGGTGGTGGTGGTGGTGGTGGTGGTGGTGATGAGTGACTGGCAAATTCTAGAATGGTGGTGACTTGGGGGAGATGAGGCTGTTGTTGTTGTTGTTGCTATTGTTGTTGCTATTGTTGATGATGATGATGATGATGATGATGATGATGATGATGATAATAGAGAGAGAGAGAGAGAGAGAGAGAGAGAGAGAGAGAGAGAGAGAGAGAGAGAGAGAGAGAGAGAGAGAGAGAGAGAGAGAGAGAGAGAGTTGCAAGGCGAAGAACAGAGATGGTGATGATGGTGGTGAAGGCCATGGAATCTTGGAGAGCAGCAGCAGCAGTGAGGAGGAGGAGGAGGAGGAGGAGGAGGAGGAGGAGGAGGAGGAGGAGGAGGAGGAGGAGGAGGAGGAGAGACAGGTTCAAGTCGGTCAAGAACACCGACCAAAACTTATCCCCCCCAAACACCACCACCACCACTACCACTACCACTACCACCACCACCACCATCATCACCACCACCACCACCACCACCACGACCATCACCACCACCACCACTTACACCTTGATTCTATTCCTGATTAATTTCTAATGCAGTTCCCGAGAAGCAGCAAACGTTAATGGCGCAAGCAGGAGAAGGAGGAGGAGGAGGAGGAGGAGGAGGAGGAGGAGGAGGAGGAGGAGGAGGAGGAGGTGGAGGAGGAGGAGGGAGAGGAAGAGGAGGAGGAGGAGGAGGAGGAGGAGGAGGGCAATAACTAAGGAGAGTTGCTCTATCCTGCACACACACTTTTGCTTGTCCTGGCGACCTCACACACACACACACACACACACACACATACACACACACACACACACACACACACACACACACACACACCACCAACCTCATAGTTGCTAATGCAGATGATACTGATGATTCTAAGGTGTGTGTGTGTGTGTGTGTGTGTGTGTGTGTGTGTGTGTGTGTGTGTGTGTGCGCGTTTCAACACATAGCGATCCATCTTCCCACATGTCCCACACAGCAATCTCTCTCTTCTTTGCCCCCCCCCATTCTCTCTCCCCCTCTCTCTCTCTCTCTCTCTCTATTGCGATCGTTACTTTCCATTGTGCATCATTTGTTGTCACGTGCTGCGTATGTTTGCATGTATGTATAAGTCAATATATCATGTACGTGTATGGTAAGATGAAATATGCACATGTACGTACGTGTGTGGGTGTGTGTTTATAATGCAATGTATACATTTTTCATCCTGTATTACTTTCTAAAGAGAGAGAGAGAGAGAGAGAGAGAGGAGAGAGAGAGAGAGAGAGAGAGAGAGAGGAAACGAATGGTCATGTTCAGGAATGTGGCTGAAGACTTTCCTCAAAGATAACACACACGGCCTTTCTCTCTTTCTCTTTTTCTCTCTCTCTCTCTCTCTCTCTCTCTCTCTCTCTCTCTCTTTAAAATGCACACACCAGAGAATATTCGCAACATCCATATAACTGTATCGACATTTATATAGAAGAACGAGAAGAGGAGGAGGAGGAGGAGGAGGAGGAGGAAGAGAGAAAAAGATGGATAAAGAGATAGGGATTGAGAGAAAGAGAAAGAGAAAAAGAGAGAAAGAGAGATATCATAAGAAAGAATGGATAAGGAGTAAGGAAGAGGTAGGAAGACAGGAGGGAGATGAGAAGAGAAGAGCTGATGAGGCGGTGTGGCCCTCCTCCTCCTCCTCCTCCTCCTGAGATAAGTGCCACCACAGCCACTCAGCCCATGTTGGGTAAAGGTTGGCACTGGCGCGTGGACGAGAGAGAGAGAGAGAGAGAGAGAGAGAGAGAGAGAGAGAGAGAGAGAGAGAGAGAGAGAGAGAGAGAGAGAGAGAGAGAGAGAGAGTGCAGATATATCGCACACATTACTACCTCGCAAAAGGTCATGCATGTACCAGCACTGAAGCAAAACTGAATGAGAGAAAAACGAAATTATTATTATTATCATTATTATTATTATTATTATTATCACCATTTCTAATACTCCTCTTACTACTAACACCACCACCACTACTACTACTACTACTACCACCACTACTACTACTACTACTACTACTAATACTACTACTACTATTACCACTACTATTAATGACCTATAAATGGGGTGAAAGGTTGGCACGGGACGGGACACAGTACTGAGGAGGAGGAGGAGGAGGAGGAGGAGGAGGAGGAGGAGGAGGAGGAGGAGGAGGAGGAGGAGAAAGAAGAGGAGGAGGAGGAGGAGGAGGAACGAGCTGCTCTTGATATCCGGGACGTAAGCCAAGTAAGCAAGCAAACAAGCAAGTAAGTAAGTAAATAAGTAAGTGGAAAGAAGCAAGGAGGTGAGGCGAGGTTAGGTTAAACTACCACCACCACCACCACCACCACCGCCTCCTTGTCTTGTTGTTGGTGATTCTGGTTGTGAAATAACCTAAAGGCAATACAAGTAGATATGAAACTAAGAGAAAGATTTTCAAAAGTCGTTCAATATCCCGGATGTCAAGCTTAGTAGGACTGTGTGGCCCCGAGGAGGAGGAGGAATAAGAGCAGGAGCAGGAGGAGGAATAAGAGGAGCAGGAGGAGGAGGAGGAGGAGGAGGAGGAAGGAGGAGGAGGAGGAGGGAGGTGGTCTAGTTGAAACCTCGTAAAGTACAAGAGAAAATTAAAAAGACAAATGCATTGATATTTTAAACTAATGTAAGAGAAATTATGTATGAAAAAAAAATATATATATATAATAAAAACTAAATAATAATTGTAATAACGTTGGAGAAATATAAAAGATTGTGATGAGTTGTGTGAATGTAAGCGAAAGGAACGCACGTATTAGTTAACTGGCAATTTTTTTTTGAACTTATCTATAATATTTAAACTTAGTCTTTTAATATCCATTCATCTATGTTATTTACACCAATTATTACTATTATTACTATTACTATTATACTTCTAACACATTATTCACGTCTTAGTGTAACATCTTCTCGTCCCTCCTCCTCCTCCTCTTCTTCCTTCCTCCTCCTCCTCCTCCTCCTCCTCTTCCCTTCCTCCTCCTCCTACCACAATAGCCCAACACTGCAACACCACTTGTCAGTACCATCAAAATGTCACACGGTAGCGTCCTGACAACACCGTGAAAAGGTCACACACACACACACACACACACACACACACACACACACACACACACACACACACACACACACACAAGCACACATACATAAACAAACACACGCAAAGTCTTTACTGAGAGAGAGAGAGAGAGAGAGAGAGAGAGAGAGAGAGAGAGAGAGAGAGAGAGAGAGAGAGAGAGAGAGAGTGGACGATTAAGAATATGAAGCACAGGAGAAAATTATCATAATATGCATAGGATAGCATAATGAGAGAAAGAGAGAGAGAGAGAGAGAGAGAGAGAGAGAGAGAGAGAGAGAGAGAGAGAGAGAGAGAGAGAGAGAGAGAGAGATTATAATTACAAGGGTGTAAGTTAAAAGGAGATAACATCCTCGTAAAAAAAAAAGAGAGTGAAAGGAGGAAGAAAAATGAGATAATCTGAAGAAATGAACACGAATAGATTACAAGATATTAATAATTACAAGTGAGAGAGAGAGAGAGAGAGAGAGAGAGAGAGAGAGAGAGAGAGAGAGAGAGAGAGAGAGAGAATCAAAGATACAGAAATACAAAGTAAAACACACACACACACACACACACACACGTAACAGATAAGATACGAAACTTTAAAGAAAAAATATATAATCAGTAATAATCAGACTGCATAAGAGGAAGGAGTAAAGAGGGAGGGAAAGGGAGGGAAAGGAGAGAAAGGGCGGGGGGAGGGAGGGGTGTATACCATGTAAAGTAAGTAAACCACGAATGACTTAAATGGAGAGAAGAAGGAGGAGGAGGAGAGGAAGAGGAGAAGAAGGAGGAGGATAAGGAGAAGGAGGAGAGAAAAGAGAGAGGAAAAGAATGTTAGACACCACACTTCACCACCCACACCATCATCACC
>JAPQNM010000018.1:5841415-5881415 GCA_029783475.1 Metacarcinus magister
AGTTGGATTTAAAGAAAATTTGTTAATTAAATGGATAGCTTTTATATTTTAATGTATCGTTTTCGTTGTAGTTAACCCATATCATAATTACATGTAGCCCATGTCTGAAGCATTGCATTTTAAATCATACACTTGCAATCAATACATGGATACAGTAATGGTAAAAATGATAATGGTAAGTCATGTCAAGCAAATATATTTCAGATTTCAGAACGTTTTGATCAATGGCTACGATTACGTATCATAACAATACTTCTGTTGTTTCCCAATGATCCAGAATACTAACACGTATGGGATGAATCTGTGTTCTTATATCATGCTATCACAAGGACATGTCCGCAACCCTTCCCCCTTCCAAAACCTGCCAAAGAAACATAACTAGTGTTTATTATAGTTGGCTGAATAAAACAAAAAGTATCTTTTTTTCTTTAATTTTACTGTCATGCTTGACAAGTACGGTACGGATGATGGGCGAATGACTGACATTATATATATATATATATATATATATATATATATATATATATATATATATATATATATATAATGCTGTAAATCTTTGTGCTACATTCTATAACTTATGGGTGGAAAGGACCATCACTACTTGCATTAGTTATCCATATAGTTTACCTTCTATAACCCAAACACTCCCTCAACATTTCATAATCTAATGATGCAATGAACAATCAGGGAAAGTCAAGACTATAACACAAGGCTTGGACATTGTGGACAAAGCTTTTATGTTATGAACGGTTACACTTTTTGAAAGCAATCACCATAACTTACATACCCTATGAAGACCATGACAAGACTTCTACAAGTTTAAAGCTGTGCTCCACTGCTCTGGGCGGCGAAGAGGGAGCAGCGGAACCGGGTCTGTGTTGGTCAGGCCACTAACACTGATCACACAAGTGCACACTCATATAACACTCCAGGAGACACCACAAAGAACACCATGCAGGTCACTGCCAGGGCTATAAAAGACTGTTCAGGCTCTTACCGAGGCGCCTCACCGCCTGTAAGACGGCTGAGCGACTCCATTGTTACTGCTACTGCTCTTCTGAGGCTCTACTTCCAGTCCAGCAAAGTTGGGCCACGGGCCAGCTGGACAACACAATGCTACAGTCAAGGAACCTATGGTTTCCTTCACCAGACAATGGACACAGCTGGAGGCTGAGGCAACACGGTGGTGTGTATAAATAGCCTGGTGCTGCAAAATTGATACAAGCTGTGCAGTATGTGCAAGCATACTGCACAGTACAGTACCAAAGTGAGTATAAACCAAAAATGTTACGATCTGCCTCTTGTACTGTACTACACAGTGCTGCCTCACCATCTCACTCCAAATTGTTTTGGCTCAAAGCTATATTATTCGCTGTTCAATACAAAGCTATTAACTGCAGAACTCACAGCCTAATGGAACTTTTTGTCAGTCAACACTTCACCTGCTTCACTGATGCAGTTTAAGCTGAAGAGAGGTTAATAAGTTTTAGAGTATGCTGTTGACT
Source organism: Metacarcinus magister (assembly GCA_029783475.1). Lineage (NCBI taxonomy): Eukaryota > Metazoa > Arthropoda > Malacostraca > Decapoda > Cancridae > Metacarcinus > Metacarcinus magister. The sequence goes on from JAPQNM010000018.1 coordinate 5,842,924, forward strand.
ATACTGTCAAGCTTGCCTGCTAGGTGTGGGCTGAGCAAATGAAAAAGTCAAGTCAACTAAGAGCTGGCTGACAAGTGACTGTTGTTGGAGAAAGCTGGTGTTGGGGGTCAGCTCACCCTAGTGTAAAATAAGCACTAATAGCTAGGTCCTCTATTATGGTGGTCAAGTCAGCCCTCCAGCACACGACTAAGGTTAATAAGAAAAGGGTCACTAAACTAGGTCAACAGTGGGGGGCTGAGGGCCACACCCTTATACTGACGCACCTTCTGCAGTAAAGTTCCGCCCCAACATGGTTTTACTATTTATGAAAAGACATCGAGGGCTTTAGTTATCTGGAATAAAAATGTCAAAGTTTAGAAATGGGAGACAGCTATTGGGACACTCCATCACAATTGTGTATGTAAGTTATCAATCATCCAACTCGAGCAATGTTTATCATGAGATATTCTCCAGTAATCATGAAGCACCTGATAACAATATTTTTTTCATAAACACACAACAAAAACAAGATAATACATCGTACCCAGACAAAAAGATGAGAGAAACCCACCATTAAGTGCTGGCTTTCACATTATTAATCTAAAATCCCTGGAAGTGTCCTCCCACCCTGATATCAAGTAACCTCCCAATATGAGATGTCACTTGGCACCAGAGCCACAGGTCTGCTGGTTCTCAGTCCACAACTCTGCTGCACAGTAAACACTATGTACAGCCCTACAAAGTTCTCACTGGAGTGGTGCATATATCATAATATATATACGTACAGTAGTTGTAAATTGCCATGCAATCAATGTCTGCTTCAGAGGCATGTTTGTGATTAAAGGTGGAGACCATTTATTAGTAAGGATGATACAAGTGCATCCTCATCAGTCAATATACATCTTAAATCATGACACTTGGAAATTTCTGCTGATCATTATTGTTCCAACAATCACAAAGTAATACTGAGTTGCAAGTAAAAAAGAAGAAGCATTCCATTGTTACATGAGGTATACAAAAGCTGCTGGTACTTTTCAGCATTGCTTATTGTGTTAGAAACACTGAACAATCTTTCCAAAAGGATGGTGGTAAGGGAGTCAGGATGCAGCAAGTTATTTTAGCTAAACACACCAATCCTGAGCCCCTGTGTAGAGGAGGGAACAACATTTATATTGGTCCACCTGGAGAAAGGAATACCACTACCAAACTTGAAAAGAGCTTGGTAAATCAATATTGCTTACCTAACACTAATGATTAACGTAAGTTTTAATGAGCGTGTGAGTGAATGTTACTGTGGACCCATAAAGGCGGTGGGGTAATGGTAATGAGGTCAGGTGTGGGATGACAAATGGAAGATAGCTGTGTGAAACATATTTCTATGAGATAATACCTGAAATAGGTTACAGCGGTCAAGAAAAGTATAATATGAAGTGAACTATGTGTGCATACTATGGTTAGCAAATACTATTAGGAAAAACCTTAAAAAATGTGGAAATAATATAAATACCGTATATAAAAAATAATAGAAAAATCAGGCAGCAGATATGCATTTAGGATTAAGCTAGAAAAGCTAGGGATTACTGCTATGCTGAGAGAGATCTATACACACAGCTTGTGAACACTACCATACTCTAATCATTCAAAGCTTGCACCTGGAGCCTAGACCAGTTTTATAACAAGATAGCTGATTGACTGTTAGGAGGAAGAGCGTTCAAGTGGCATAAAGCAACCATTGTTTGCTTAGGCAATTACGTCATAATTCCAGGTGACCAATGGTGTGTCTTTGTGTCATGTATGCCGTCTTCTTGGATATGACATCGTTGCACATCAATATTCTGTACAGTTACAACTGTACAACACCATAGGAGAAAACTGAAGACTGTTATGCCACTCAAACATTCTTTCTTTCAATCAGCTAACTTAATATAAAACTGATCTAGCCTCTATGTGTAAGCTTCGGATGGATAGAGCACAGTTCAACTAATGCCACATATGTACATCAAGATTCTAAGTTTACAAGTGTACATCATGGAGCATCGTTAACACAAATACACTATAAAGTTAAAAGTTTATGTCATCTATTAGGGAAAGAGAGCACTTGCTGTTGTAGTTAATAGTAGTAAGTCTTCCCTGTTGCACTGAAGTTTGGGATGACCCACTCCCTCTTACCCTTACTGTTACGGTGCTTGTGCTCTCCTCTCCCTGTGTGCTGATGATGATGGTGATGATGGTGATGTTGTTGGGGATGATGGTAAAGTTCATAATCATCATTGTCAAAGTCATCATCATCATCATCATCATCATCATCGTAATCGTCGTCACCATAACCAAACCTCACATAGCGTCTCTTAGCCTGGCGTCTCTCGTGTTTGTTGTGACTGAATCTGTCATAGTCCCCCGTCTCCCCTTGCCTGTGTTCCTCCTCCATTCCCACCACCCTCTTATCCCTCCTGTGACTGGCCCGGTCAAACTGCCACTCAGCCTTTTGTTCTTCCTCCCTCTTGTGGCTACGGTGTTTTGCCCGTTCAAAAAGCCAGTCTGCTCTCTGTTCCTCCCTACGTCTCAACTCCCTGCCTGTTGCCCTTTTCTCCATCCACTCCCCATCTTCATCCCCATGGTGCCGGGTGATATTCTTACCCCGCCTGCGAATGAAGGCTTTCTTAGGGCCTGGGTATTCCCTGCGATAGTTCTTCTTGGATGGCTTCTCCCAGTGACGTAATAGGCCCTTCTTTTTGTCATCATCATCATCGTCATCATCCTCCGACATGTCATTTTTATGGAGTTTCCTTTTGAATTTGTCGTCACTGTCATCGTCATCGTCATCTTCGTGAGTCTGTTTCTTCTTGTGGTACTTTTTCTTGGATTTGCCATTGTCACTTTCTTCGTCGTCTTCGTCATCCTCGTCATCGTTGTCGTGTCGTTGATGCTTCTTATCATTTTTGTTGAATTGTTTCTTGTGGTGTTTTTTGTCATTTTTCTGAAGACTTTTCTTGGCCCAGTCATCTTTCTTTTTTTTGGTGTAGTCTTCTTTTTCCTCCCTGTTCTTTTTGTTACTGTTCTTCTCTTTCTTTGACTTCTTGTTTTCCTTCTCCTTCTTCTTCTTTGCCTTTTCCTCCTTTTTCTTTGCCTTCTTCTCCTTCTGTTCTTCCTTCTCTCCCTTGTTACTCATTCGGCTTCTTGACTTGTCCCTCTTCCCATCATTCTTTTCCTTCTTAGTAGCCTTGTTGTTTTTCTTTCCATCTAATTTTTTCTTGTCATCTCCTCCTTTTTTTCCTCCTCCTCCTCCTCCTCCGCCTCCTCGTCCTCCTTCTTTTCCTCCATTCCCTGTTTCACTCCTCTTAACATCTTTATTATTTGCCTTGTTAGAGCCAATGTTTACAACCTCGGAGGCTTCATTTCCTGCATCCTGTGGCTCTCTCCCCTCAGCTTCTCCCTCACCATCATCTACTGCAACTTCTTCCTCCTCCTCCTCCTCCTCCTCCTCCTCTCCTGTTTCAAATCCTTCATCCTCATCTTCTGCTAAGAATTCCTCATCAACCTCTTCGCCATCTGTACCAACTTCAGCCTAAGTTATGAGAAGAAAATAAAAGCAGTTTCAGGAGATGTGAATCACAGTAATAACATTAAGAGAATGAATAAAGTGGAAGGTGTAAGATTGGAAAGTAGACTAAGAAAGGGATAGAGAGATGGTATTAAGGAAGCAATGAGTGACAGAGGTATATGTATCTAAGGAGGCAAAGAACATGTACGGGACAAGAATGAGTTGGACTGATGTGGTATATAGGGGAGTAATGTGCTGCTGATATCTGAGATCTTAATCAATGTTAAGCACCTTGGATACACAACTGGGAGAACCTCTAAGACATGATCATAAGGCTTTCATAAATAACTTGTACATTAATCACAGCAGTGAACAGCCTTTGATGCCAGGAACAGATGCTTGTGAAATGTTAAAGGATCTATGATAACTACAGACCCTCAATAATTCATCACTCTTGAACTTCTACCTTTGTGCAATAGATGCCAATAAAAGAAAAACTAATATCAATAACATATTACCTTCCTCATTAATAATAAATTTCCTGCACAAAGCTGGATGTAGGTTCCCTTCATAATAATTAAACTTTTGAGAACAGATTGTCTTACCTCCAGATTGTTCCAAGTCTTGTCAAACTGGTCTCCGAGGGCAGCCAGACTCTGTGCCAGACTTGCAGTGGTGCTCTCTAAGGACACCTTCCCTCTCTTCATGATGCTGACTTGGCCAATGTCCTTCATCTTGTTCACTACGTTGACAATCACACGGTTCATCTTGCCCATGGTTTCCTGGCTTACCCGAGCCAGGTTTTGGGGACGACCCAGTTCTTTTATCTGAAGCACAAAAAAACATGTCACTTTATTAGGTTTATGCAACTCACCATCTTAATCAGTGAGTAACTTTTCAAAATTGAGAACTAGAAAAACAAGGTCACAGCACCCACCTTCTCCCATTTAGAAGCTAGAGAAGATCGGAGTTGGGTGAATTTGTCACGTGCAGTGTTGAGTTTCTGGTGCACCTAGAATGATAGGCAACAACTCACCACAATGGTAACAATTTTGTATCTAACACGCTCAGGCAACAAAGAAGTAATGTATATTAAGTAGACATGAATGAACAGCATAAGAGTTATTGAATTTATCATATGAGACCTATAACTATTAACACTATTAACTATCAACACTCTTAGTTGTATAAACATTTAATTATAGATAGCATCAAAGCTTGTCTATTTCAATAAAAACAATATGTTCTCTTCAGGACAGATTATGTACATAATATAAAGGACAGGTCATTCTATATCAGGGCAGGATGCAATTTCTTCTCTTTCAATTTTTCATGATATGGTATGACCTGAAGACATGAATCATACTTAAATCAAAATTGCAAATCTTAATACCATTATACAAATGTAAATACAGCGGTGACCTGCTTTTATACAACTAATTGGTTTTAGGACCTGCTTGTCTGCTTGCCTGTCTTATAAGTATTACTGGTGACCTTGAGGACGGAAGAATAACACTGATGATGTCAATATATAAGTGATATTTACAGTTCACATAGTCCAGTCTTACACAATAAAGAAAGCTATAATATACATTCTTGTATTTTGTAACTAAATAAAGCATAGCAGAGAAGCTTAGTCCAGTGTCACCTGTGCAGCTAAAGCACCCAGACAATCATCTGTAGCATAGAAAAGGAAGACTCCAACAACCAATGATGTTTACTTTGTGAAAATGAATCTATAAATTTTAATAAACTTGAATCAATTGAGATAATAAGTCTCACCCTTTTTGATACCACACACAGTTCTTAAAATAACCAAGCCTGTAACCATAAAATAATGTCCATCTAGAAATTACAGTATGGCAAATTTGAGATTGATTTTAGGTTAGCTGGAAATAAGAACAGTTTAAGCAGAGCAAAGACAGCAGCACATTGAAGCAACACTCACAGAAGCAGATGGCTTCACATTGCCTGGCACCAGCCCCTCAAACACATCAGTGGCCACATCCAGCTTTTCCACGAAGCCTCCTTCATTGAAATCACGAAGAGTTTGCAGAACCTATGGGGGAAGGCCATGCTGTACCAATTTCCCCTCACTTCTACTGTATCACTAAAGCAAATGTGTGACACTTAGGATGGCAATCTAGTCACTTAACCAAAGTCATTTCAGACATCAAGATTGACTGAGTCACCTTGAGTCACTAATCCCATTCAGTAATATTATGACCAATTATTGTTACAACTGTATCCAATAAAACCCTAGAAATATCTCTCCATTGCAACTTGAGAAGGATGTATTTTGGGAATACAAGGAATTCCTGTAATGACATAGGAATGAGGCAACTCCACTGAATACCCCTTCATCATGCATATCATCTTGTAGTGTAACTAGTCTGGTGAAGTTCATTAAATTTATAACCAGTCCCAAGATATAAGATGTATGTCTCTGTGTTCTATGCAGGTCATGAAGGGTAGGAAAAGATGAAGGCAGGGACTGAGAACCTTTCCCCTAATATTCCAATCTTCATCCAAAACAGGAACCAAATCTAAATAAACTTAGGGTGTCCGAGAGTGAAGGTGTAACATGTATGAAAAGAGTTAGAAATAAATGACATTATGCATGAAGAGGACCAGGACATGTTGGCTCTCTGTGAGGCGAAACTAAAGGAAAAGGAAGAGGAAACATTTAGCAGATTTAACCTTTACCCTCCAGCATGATAAGCATAGTAAGCATCCAAGCTTCCACACACTCGCTCGCTGTGTGAAGGCATTTATCAAAAGAATTATTCAAAATCCCTGCAGCTGCATCTCAGCAGCTCATACATAACCTTTGCTCCACAAACATTCTTCTAATCACCTCCCTTTTACCCTCAAGTGTACTACATCCACGCTCATTCAGAGATCCAGTCTTCAGGGTTTGTGGAGACATTACTCTCCCCTCCCCCACTGCACTTTGTCTTTTCGTAAGAGAATATATAGAGGAGGGGCTTCTCAGGCCCCTCACTCTGTCCCCTTTGTTGCCTTTTACAAACCACAGGGATTATGGTGGTAAAATTCTTGCACGCCCACCATAGGACATATATATGACAAATAAATAAATAAATAAAGTGTACCTCTCTAAGTTAAGTGTAGGAGGCTAATTTGTAATGATATACAACTCTGCTAACTATTCATCCAAGGCTCAGTGAGACACAAATTCATGTCTTTGAAGCAGTTAAACATTAGAGGAGCAATTAGCATTGCAACACATTTACAACCACGAGCAGACATAAGACTCACAGTGGAACAATTGAAGACAATAATACTGTAATGATAATATTACAGTATCAATAGTTAATTAGCATAAACTATATACAACTTGCTATATGACAGCACAAAAATTTAAACAATAAAGACTCTGATATTATTACAATGAAAAACAGATAGCTAAATAGAACTGTTAATGTTAAAACTTCAAGACGGAGATGTACAAACTGAAAAGAAAAATATTTATTTGATAAACTCCTCCACCACCCATAGTTGTGAATAGTTAGTTACCTTACCTGAGACATATAAGAGAGATAAACCTTGGCATTCTCAAAGTTGGGAGGAGGCTTCTTTTTCCTTGAGGCTTCATCCACAACCTTCTTCAAGCTCTTCATTTCCCTGGCCACAGTATTTAACTCCTGAGGCAGTGGTTGCTGTTGGAGTGAAGCTGGGGTCAAACTAACACACTATTAATGTTCAATATTTTTAGAGATGATACAAAATTATTGAAGTATGTAATTATCAGCCTGGTGGCACAGTGATTAGAACAACTGGATCACAAAATAAGAGGTCCAGTATTCAAATCCTCTGCCAGGCAGGTAAAGACTATTTAGGCAGATCAGCTTTGAAGCAGCAACTCTTGTCCTTGCAGGGAACTGGTACAACCCTAAACCAAAGCTGAGAACTTTAGACTTATGCCTAAATTGAGGAGCTGCAATCTTGCACTACAACGGGAGTGGAAAGGAAAAAGCATAACATATCAATTGCCAAACTAATAAACCCATATATGTAGTAAAAATGAAAACTTTCTTCTCACCTCCTGATATCGTAGTTTTCCAACTTGCTTCTGGAGCTCTTCATTCTCTTTCTGGAGGTCATTGGCAGACACTTTTAATAAGGTGAGGTCTGGGACGAGGTGACTGAAAGGATTAATCAATAAGAACAAGCATCTTACATTGATGAAAAAGGTAAGGTGGGATGACAAAGTAGAACACAGTGTGAACAAAAATAGGGCTGTAGAGATGATGGATTGTGTGCACTAAAAGGTGACCATAAGGGATGGAGCGAGGGGTCTGGAAAGCCCCTCTTCTGTATTTCACTCACTCACATTCTCTTCACTTTTCATTCTCTCATGGTAGCCTGAAAAGAAAAAAGAAAAGCCACCGCAAGCTTACGTCAATTTGCTGACAGACGACCTAAGTTTATAGTTGATGCCCAGAGCACTCTTGAAAGCCTTGGAATCTCCCTCGGGTAGACTAGCAAACTGTTGCTTTGCCACAGCTACCCTTAGCTCCTCGTTGTCTACCACCAGCTGGGTAATTCGCTCTCGAAGATCCCTGGCAATCTTCCCATCCTTTCCACTAACTGTTGGAGGAAAACAAACATTACAACAACATTACCATCACTATTTCCTTCAATCACTTCAAACACAAAATAGCATAATATACAAGATCCTGAAATTGTATAGCAGGTGTACTACCACTATCAGTGAGGGTTAACCTTCCACCGAGATTAAATCAGCCAGTGTGGTAATGTAAAGGCTGGGACACTGTTTATTCCTATTTATCTTTCCAAGCCTCAAACAAGACATGGATATAAAAGTGTAGGGGAGAGTGGGGTAAGTTGAGCCACAGGCTTTTACTCATATTTGAAAAGCTGGACCAGAGAACTAACGCCATATATGTTGAACCAATAACATTACTCCAACCCTCCCCATATTGTTTTAAGCCTAGCAGCAGATGCTGATGAGCTGCCCCCAAAAAACATTTTTTCAGCTCTAAAAGTGAAAAACTATGAAACAGGTATGTGCTAAGTTTATTCCTATATTATTTAGATATTGCCTAACCTCTTAACTTCCATGTATAGCATAATTTTAAGTGCATTTGCAGGGAATAAGTAATAAACCAAGGCATGCTATTATTAGGTGATATGTGGAGATATATTAGAAAATCAAGGATGGGGTAAGTTGAGCCACAACAACTGGGGCAAGTTGATCCACCATACTACTGATAAAAAAAACCAACTGACTGACTATACAGGATTGTCCCTAAAACAAAGAGTATTTCCTCCTGAGATGAAGAAGGATCTAGCAAACCATGTCCAATTACTGCCAGATATGTTCCATGGATTGTCAGTGGAAAGGTGTTGTTTATTAGCTTATGAGTTTGCCAAAATATATACAATAAATACTTGCTGTCATAATAGGTTTCCTTTATGTATTTCACAACATGTAATAAACCTCTTTTATGCAACTAAACTTGTTTCTTTTCTTGTTTCATCATTTTCATAACTTAAAAAAAAATAACCAAGCATGGAACAACTTGCCCCATGGGGTGGCTCAACTTACCCCATGTATGAGGTAAGTTGAGCCATTTGAGATATTATTTTTGAGTGACCGGCATGACATTAGGAAAGGAGTAATAAAGCTGAAAGTGGCTTCAAATATGCTTGAAAGACAGAATTTTCAGATGACATTTTAATTTGTATTCATTACGCTTGTGTTTTAGAGATAACTTGCACAAAGCGAAAAATGGCTCATCTTACCCCGCTCTTCCCTACTGTTGATCAAATTCTTGAGTCATTATGGAAAATTTATTAGACATATGGCATCATACACACTGTAAAGCTCAAATGTCAGAGTTGCTCAAGGATACCCACCAAGACAGGTCTGGATGGATGCAGCCCAACTATGTCATCATTCCTTATAATGATCTTCAACAATATGATGCACAAACATTCTTCCTTACTCCATACTCATCCCTCTTGCATCTAACGCCTTCTTTACACTGTCCATCCATCCCATTCAGGGTATATGAATTCTTAACTTGTACATATCTCAGATTAAAACCTACAAAATCACAATTAGACTTACTTTTTATTGGAGAGACATTTTTCTGCTGGAGTTGGGTAATTTCAGATCTTAGCGCTTCATTTTCTAAATTCAGCGCCTCAATTACCTAAAAATAAATAAGAAATAAGAATGTTTCCTCAAATATAAGTAACATTCACATAAGTAAAATGTAAAAAATTTAAGGAAAAAATTATCCATTACCTTAGTTCACCTCTATTAAGAAGCAAATGTTTTGAAATTATCCAAACAAACGCAACAATTTTACCTCAATGAAGTCAAACACTAAGGCATACGTACACACCACAGTTCATACCATGTTTAGAGACGCACTGAGAATAAAGATAAATGTTACTAAAACTTAATATTTAAAAACCCTTCAACAGGAAAAAAAAAGCAGAGAGGGGCAAACCCTAGGAACTTTGAGTAGGATTATGAACCAAAGGAATGAGTTTGGATATTAACAAATTACATCATATTTTTTGAAGCCTCTCTCCAATCTGCGGAGTACCTCATAATAGATAGCTGAGGCAACACAACTCAGTCAGGCCACTTTCTACCTATGTTCATTTGTTTCCTTACACTTTCTTCAAACAAATAATGTCTTTACGCATAATCATTTTCATAAATTGGTCATCTTTAATGATCAGATTGTATAAGTTAATGAATAGGTTCCCTTAGTGTCTGTTCTCTGATATATTTTTGATTTTGTTTTGTTTTGAATAAAGGTGCATTTCATATGGCAGGAAATGTGGCATATCCATATGTGAAACGAAACGCTACATTACTAACGCAGAAAATGGGTCAAACAAAAGATTAAATCATGTTAGTTAAATCAAACTTAAAACTGTTAGTCACACCTGTGAGTTTTCTACTGGAATGGATGAGGCATCTTCCTCCTCTAGGACTCCTGAATTCTGAAGGAGAGGCTGCTCAGATTCCTCACCAAGAAAACTTTCAAGCCCTGAGTCAAGCTCTATAGGAGGCAAGGTGTTAGTCTGGGGAACTATGGAAGGTGAGGTTCCTTCTTCATTAAAGGCAGGTTCCACTGTCCTCATGGGTAATGGGGGCTGAGGTTGGGAAGGGTCTATTTCATCCTCTGCTAATGTGTGAGATGTCAATGGAGGTTCAAGGAGACCAGAGTGTATCCTGGGTTCCTGGTCTTGATCTAAGGTAGGGGCAGGATCTGATGAACCATAGAGAAGGTCAAGGGTGGCAAAGGTAGGTTCCATTGAGTCTGTATTCCCAGGTTTGTACTGAGTGTAATGGATGTCTCCCTTTTGGTGGAGGTGGTGCTGTTGGTGCCCAGGATTAACCAGCACCCCAGCATCCTCTAGGGGCACCACCAACGACTCAACAAAAGTTTCTACATTTGCATCACCCTCGGCTTCTGCATCAGTGAGGACAGGAATGAATGTAGTAGTTGGGAGGTACTCTGGTCCCCCTGACTCAGGCTCCTCCTCAAATGGTGTGTTTATGCAAGACAGCAGGTCGTCCTGAAGCTCACGCAGCCTACGTACCTGTGCAGAGTTGATGTTTTCTTGCCACAAGGAACGACTTGACCATCCTGAAACACAACAAGTACGTTCAAACTCTGCTATCAGTAGAGAATGGGTTTATGTAATTCTTTAAAATGAAATTTTCTAAAGTAAGGAGGTGTCATCAACTTTTAAACACTGAATTTTAGGATAGCTATGAGGTTAATTTCTATTCTTTTACTTAACCAATTTTTGACATATTCATAGAAGAAAACATTTAATTTATATCATCCTAAATTATATAGCATCATCAGTGGAACCCCGAACATAATAGGTTAGTAGTCACCAAGTTTTGAGTTTTTAGAAATACTGATCAGGTTTTTTTTTAATCAATGTTTTCTGATGAAAAATTTTGTCATTAATTTGCATAGAATCAAGAAGCCATTAAGAAATTACTATTCCTACATGTATTGATGACACTACCCAGCTGATACTCTCCCACAGGGAACAAAACTACCCTTTACCACCTCCCACAGTATAGCCTCATTGCATGTATTGTATTTTCCTTTACTGGCTACTATATAACTTAACATTCATGCATATTAATACCATGCTTGGAGATAAAAAACAAAATTAATACCATCACATTTTTCTGGCAATCCTATGTGTGCAGCAGAATTACAAGTGTAAATCAAATGTGTGTGTGTGTGTGTGTGTGTGTGTGTGTGTGTGTGTGTGTGTGTGTGTGTGTGTGTGTGTGTGTGTGTGTGTGTGTGTGTGCGCGTGTGTGCGTGCGTGTTGTGTGTAACTTGCATACCATCTTGCTGATGAGGCAACAAAGACTGTTGTGAAAAAATTGATTGCCATATGCACACAAAAAAATATAAGTAATAACTGGATCACTCAATAGGATTACTGTATCAAGGACAAGTCAATAAGCTTATAATACTCATTGAAAAAAATGTTTCACCATGTGTGCATATACTATCCCTTGTAAATTCAGAATAAATCTGAAACTCAGTGAAAAGTGTTAAGTGAGGTTGCTGGTTACATTGAAAGACAATGAACCACCTAGATGTGCTTAACAAAGGAAAGAGTAGCCCGTGTCTGTTGGAAGAATGTGTCAAATACAGCTGAAAACAATGAGAGAATTTGAAAAGTTAGCATTGCATGCATTTTCAAACAATAATTGCAAAGTAGAAATTCTAAAACATTGCTCTGAATTAAATGCTAACTGTTGCCAAAATTTATGATCAAAATCATTAAATGCAAGGGTATAATTTATATAGTTTCAGCCAAAAACATAAATTTGGATGTAAATTAACTAAACAACTTATTTAACTTTATCTCAACTTGAAAGATGAGACCTAATTAACAAATTGTAAATACATTTCTACTTTTAAAATGCATGCATTCACAAGGACACAGCTGTATGATGACAGTTCGTGAAACAAGTGAAACATCACCAGATATGCAAGATGATAACACTGCTGCAAATATTCAAACAGGCAGAAAGGAAAAAATTATCACTGCTACTAGAGTTTCAGGACTGGGCTTTACACAAATATTAATTTGCATAATTTGCTTATTTGTTCATTTGGTCTTTGCTCACTGGGTCTTATTTTGCCTCCCAAAGATCATAAGGATATGACGTCTAGTATTCATCCGTCTACTCAGCTCAGCATGTTAAGCTATGTATATAATCTCTGTTTCAAGGAAATTGATTAAAAATTCCTCTGATTCAGGTTACTCAACTAACTTTTGCAGTATCAAAATTCTTAACACTGCATTACAACAGATAACCAGCTTACCAGTATTCAAACTATTTTCATATGTTGTGGCTTCCTGGATACTGTTAAAAAGGGGGAAAAAAGTGTGTATATGTGAGTAGTGGTTTCCATGGCAAATTCTCTCTCACAAACAACTGGTGCATCTCAAAACTAGAACTGTATCAAAACACGTGTTGCTCATGGAATATTAGAGCAGCACACGTGACCTACATGACAGAACTACACAAAAATTAATCAATGACATCTTTATCCATCATCAAAGGGGCCGGGTGGCTCTATGATACAATGCTCGGCTCGTGGCTTAAGGGTTGCGAGTTCAATCCTGGCTCACGGCAGCTTCTTGGTGAAAGTGGCAGCGCTCTTTCGTTAACCCTACTAGAGTTATATGGTCTTAGCTTTCTAGCTTGGGGGGACTTTTTAATCACACTTTTTTTTTTATCCACCATCAAGAGAAATCATTTAATTCTCAGGAAGGTTTAAGTTGATCCGATACAAAAGGTGCCATGTTTTGTGTTGCAGGGGAGAGTAACTCTGCCCACACCTTACAAGCACAGCCTCAAGTTTTGGGATGGTGAAAGTGTCCTACTCTTAAAGTGTTGCTTTCATTATTCTCCAAAGGTTTTCTATTGCAGATATGTCTAGACTCTGACCTGGCCAGTCTGTATTAAAGTCCACTTCACATCACTAGAACCACTCTTTGATGACCTTTGCAGTATGACACAGTGTACTGTATCACTGCTGAAGAGAATTCAAGGCATCATCTCTTTCTAGCTTTACATATGAATAGTGAAATTCAGCTATACAGATATGGTAATACTTCATAAATTGGATAAGGGGATGGGTAGCTCTGTGGTACAGTGCTTAGCTCACAGACAAAAGTTTGCAAGTTCAATCCTAGCTGATGGCACCTTCTTGGTAAGAGGTATATGGTTTTAGTTACCTAGCTCAGGCAAATTCTTTAATAATCTTTTAATTTTCAATGGGATAAGTAAGGGAAGAGGAGATCATAACCCAAGTTACAATCATTCCTTGTGAGTGTTATCATTTGAAAACCCAGTCCTAAAACTTTTTCTAATAAACTTCAATTCTTATAATATACTGAAGCAAAGTGGAGATTTCACTTGCCAATTACAACAAGACTGTACAGCTCTTTATCAAAACATGAGACATTTCACATTTACATCTCACTTATGTATACATCAGCAAGAAAACTATACTGATGATTTATCAAATTATGCAAAGGGATTATGAGTAATAAGGATAAAAGGGAACAAAGGAAAGAGATAGAAAAAAACAGAAGGGTGGAAAAAAAATAAATAAATGGAAGATGGAAGGAAGGCAAGAAAGATGGATGATTCAAACCCTATTATGAGTGTTAGTCAAAAGGGACACATAACAACTTCTAGATCATGGAGCAAACCTTTGGGTGCTTCATCTCTTGACAGAGCCACTAGTCCTGAAAATTAATACTCGGTGAAATGCTCTGCTTACTTACTATTCAACAATATCATCATCCACTCCCATCCACTATATGACACAAAATAAAAACAAAATTGAACACAGATGGTGAAAAAGTATACTTCCAAAGTCAGAGAAAGCAAGATGGATTACATAACAATCATGATTATTCTAACACTGGTTTTTTTTAGGTATTTTCTGTAGGTGAAAGATTCCGATTATTTCAAAAAACAAATGCAATCACCTTGTATGAATCAACTTTTTTTTATTACCTTACTATGAGTTATTGTTTATGCAACTTGCCTTTTCCTGCATATGTAATGTGGTATTGTAGTAAGAAACACACACAAAAAATCAACCATAAAATAAGAGAAGTAAAAGAATGAAAACACCTGATTCTTTCTATCATTATCAACTGTAATTCACTACACACAGTTTATCAGACACGTATTGTACAGCCCACATGTTTAAAAAATTATCTTCTTTTCCCTCGTCTCTCTCTCTCTCTCTTTCTCTTTCTCTCTCTCTCTCTCTCTCTCTCTCTCTCTCTCTCTCTCTCTCTCTCTCTCTCTCTCTCTCTCTCTCTCTCTCTCTCTCTCACCTTCCTTACATCCCTCTCTCTCACCTTCTCTATTAGCTGTTTGTCAATCCCAGACCACCTAGGCAAAACTTTCTATCCCATCCCTCCATCTAGCTCTTTGTCCGTCCTGCCTTCTTTTACAATCCCTCAAGTACTATATGGTCTTCTTTACTTCATTCATTGAAGAAGAATGTGTTTATGTAGAAGACAAATATGTATTTTCTTATACCATTGCTTGTACTTGTGTATAAGACAACTATGCATAAACATAAAAATATTGCATGAACCTGCTTGAAATGTTGTAGAAAAATTGAAGGCACTGAATAAACAAATAACACCAAGATCGCAGTGTTTCAGGCCTGTATAGAGAGGCAGAGAGGGTGCTAGAGACTGTGCAGCTTGGTGAAGGTAAGCAAGACCAATGCATGTCACCACGTAAGATAAGAAGAAGTGAAGTGTGAATACAAACAAGAAAAAAGTAAATATATAAGTATCATTAACTAATTTAATTTGGTTTAACTTATTGTTGGTTTTTATAATTGAACTTTTGTTGTTTTCCCTGGATGCTAGTTAGTATGTGCAGGAAAAGGGGTTGTTGTATAATAGAAAACTTAGAAGTATACCTTATAAATAACAGTCATTACCTTCAACCCATTTACCACAATCAACAAGAGTGAAATGAAAATGTAAGACAGAGGAGAAAAATAATGATACAGTATATGCATGAACCAAAGTGCCGTTGACATATCATTCAAGAACTGGAATGCAGACCAAAGTTATGGCAGCAATGAAGCCACTGACAATGAGTGAGGCTTGATTTCATGTCAAAATCAAGTTGAATTCATGAAGCTTTCAAGTTAAAAAGGTGTGTGACTTATGGTGTTTAATTCCAATATGGCATTTGGTGGTTCCCTTGCTTTCACTTCCTTCTTTCCACAAACACTCATACAATCCTTCACACTATCTTGGTGGCATATTCTACTCCTTCCATAACCATCATTAAGCATTCATTTCTTATATATTATCCATTACTATGCTACTCCTAAGAGAGCTCTAAATCATAACAAGAGGCAGACACACAAACACAGATGGGAGGCAGGACAAACAGAAGGATGAACAAGCTCAGCAAAGTCAACAATAGAATGGTAAAAACACTCACCCAGGAAATGTCCCAAACCAAGACCCAACACACATGCCAGCGTCAGTGCCACTACCACATTCAGTCGGCTGTTGAGGTCCCGGTCTGGCGTGTGACGATACTGGGTGTCAGGTCTGTCGGAGTGGAGAGTACGGTGCTTTCAGTGATGAGAAAGGATCATAAACGTTTCCAGTTTGAGGTGTAATGACATCCGCCAACTTGCACATTAACGACCTCTTGTTTAACTAGTCAAAGAAATTCACTCAACACACCTCATTTAACTTTGTCAAGAGCAAAAAATTCCCATGAAAACTAACTTAATAGCTGGGAGGTCATCTGGAAGGGAGGGGGAGGATGCAAGGGAAAGATCAGTTTCTTCATCCACCCCTTTGCCTTCTTGGTCCAGCACCATCACATCACTGCTGGCCAGGCTCTCAATATCCCCGTCATCTGAAACCATTACATCTCTGGTAAAAAAAAACTTCATAACTGAAAGGCATGACAAAAATAGTTAATGTAAATGCTGAAAGCTTCACCAAAAATAAGCGCATTGAAAAAAGTTAAGATCAACATTTTTATCTGAGAACATATCAATCTCCTCTCAGACATCCACTAAGCAATGCAACATGTACATGCACTGCCACACCTACATGCTGGAAGGAACATGCAGTGCAGGAGGTGAAGGTGGCTTGGTGTGTGTGCAAAGGATAAGGAATGGAAGGACTCTATTCTCTACAGTATTTGAGCAAAATATAATGTTGTAATGAATTTACTTAAAATAGAAAATTATCAATCTTCACAATGCATTACACAGGACAATAATCATGAGAGTGCAAAGAAATAACATGGATTGACTTAAACATATTCTTCATGAAATTGTACGATCAGTGTTTGGAATTTGAAGTACATTTACATCCAACTTCAGGGCAAGGCATGGCACTAACTTTAAAATTTTTTGATTTGTTCTTCACTTCACTATGAAAAGACCAGGGCAGCTGTAGATTTGAAGATTAGATAGATGGAACTAAACAGTGCTACTTTTAATGGTCTGCAAGCCATAGTAGTTTTTACTGAGAAGAATAGCAGCCTCATGTGAACCAGCCCAGCCGCTGCCCTCACCTGCCGTGCACATCACCTACTCCATGAAGGATAAGACTGAAGTAAAGGTGTAAATGAAAGACAGAAATCTCTTTCACAGTTGGAGAATAGAGTGGAGCCATAAAAAAGGATATAGGATGTGAGGAAGATGTGATATAGCACAGTTGAAGAACTATGTAGGGATAAGGTATCTTAGGAACTGTTCAACCATGGTCATCTCATGTGGAGGCCTCAAGAAGAAAATGAACAATTGATGATGATGATGAAAAAAGTATAGCTATGACAGACAGAATAGGGGAACAGGATTGAGAAGACCATCCATAATATGGAAACAGCAGAACATCAAATGAGAGATGTATTACAAGTACATGGAACTAATGGAAGAAACAATGATATGCAAGAAAAGGGATACATGATGATCATTCTGTTGTGGCCATCCCTGTGTAGAGCTACTCGAGGGAATAATGGCAATACAAGTTCATAGATTTGCCACTTAGTTTAAATTAATTTGAAAGAATAGATAAAGTAAGTGACACAAGATAATGAGGTGTCGTGTATACATACATACATACATGCACCTAATGGACGGCAGTGCTTCAATAGGTTGTTGGTGGACAATACCTACTACAGTGCTTAGGTGGCAACCTCACCTGCATCTTCTACAAAGGTAAACCCGCTGAGGGAAGAGGAGAAGAGGGAGGAGTGGAGAGAGCTGTAGCCATGGATGTGGTCTTCATAAAAATCATCAGAGTCGGGGCAGTCCAGGGTCTCAATGTCACTGGAGTCTGACCCTGAGGATGCTTGGGGCGGAGGAGGAAGGAAGGGTAAGGCAACACACCAACTCTAGACACGCAAAGCAACAACATTTGGGATATTCAAGTTAGAAAAAAAAACTGATGTAATGTTATCGAAATATCACACATAATAAAAATATTTTAAAAAGCCCATAACAACTTATTTGCATTGGTATCTAATTATTATATGCTAAATTCAACACTTCACTCCATTAGATGTTAGTAAGATCTAAAGCTAATCATCAACACAACAGTAAAAGCCTAGCAATAATACTAAATATAAAACAAAGATCATTCTGACACTGGACTCTGCTTCATTCATTACATCTGAAAGAGTTATACTGTGTGCATTACACACTTCTAGTTCTCTCTTACCACTCTAAACTTATACTTTCCATAAATGAGTCAATCCTTTTCTTTAAATAAACTGGATGATGCCATTTAAAACACAGCAATCATCTGTTTATTTTGACATCCACTTGTTTCTCATATACAAGGAGGATTTAAAGTCAAAGGATAGTGACTTCTCCAATCAGTAAATATGCAGCCCTTCCATGTCTACCTGATGCTGCACTAGTGGATCAAGATGACAAACAAACACTTCACTAAGCCACAGGACAAACAGGACCCAATACTGAGTCTTCCAAATAGTGAAAGGGTCACATTACAACCATTGGAATTGTGATGTGACTTTTGCCTCAGCCAGTCACCACAACTAAGGCTGGACAACCACCTTTATGGAACCCAGTGTTGTGACTGTAGGGAATATACTGTACTATATTCCAGGAGGCTCTGAGCCCAGCTTGGCTAAGACAGTGACACAGCTAGACTGCAGCTCACATTGCAAACCTTTAGTGAAGAGAGGATTGGAGACTGATACAAGAAAGCCAGGTATTTTCTGTGATATCCTCTGATACCGTATGATTAGTGAGGCTGAAACAACCAAAATATTCCTGTGGGGTTTAATCTGACTATCTGGGAAATTAATGAGATTCAAAATAATGTTAAGATATGGAAATCAATAACACAAAATAAAACTATACCGTGTGATATTTAGAATAGCCACAGGGTAAAGACAAAAAAATAAATAAATAAATAAATAAATTAAAAAATTAAAAAATCATAATCCTACTGAATAAAAATGAAACACTCAGTAATACATCATCCAAATGGATTTTCAACACAAGAAAACACGAGAAGAAAAAAAAACTCTCATAAACAAAACGTGTAGAAAAAAGAAAAAAAAACTACAAAATTCTAGTATATATAAATAATGAATGAGGTTGTTCTGATTAAACTCACACTACTCAAAAAACAGCTGAGAGGAACAAGGCAGGAGCTACACCTCACCAGCATCCTACCACGGAATGTTTGAGGGTAGGAAAGAGGAGGAGGAAGGTAGGAAGGAAGGAAGGAAAGAAGCAGGGTGATGTTGACTTACAAACACTTGGGTCACTCACCCTTGACGGACTCACCCTTAATCTCTTGCACCCTGTTGCCCATGGAAATAAGGTCTTCAGATAGTTCCTCTTCTCCCTCTTCTTCCTCACACACAGATTCATTTTTCTCTTTATTTGTCTCTTTTTTCTCTTCTAAATCAGTTGGAGAAGAGCTGGACTGTCCACTGTCCTTATCCTCTGTGGGGCATTTCAGGCATTAATATAAGAATTTTAATGTGTTGGTTAAGTCTGATTAAATCCAAAGTCAATATACTCTCACATATTATTATATAACATCATAACATATACTGTACACTGATGAATAAGCAAGTGGCCTAGAAATACTCTCTTTCTCTCTCTCTCTCTCTCTCTCTCTCTCTCTCTCTCTCTCTCTCTCTCTCTCTCTCTCTCTCTCTCTCTCTCCCTCTCCCTCTCCCTCTCCCTCTCCCTCTCCCTCTCCCTCTCCCTCTCCCTCTCTCCCTCTCTCTCCCTCTCTCTCTCTCTCTCTCTCTCTCTCTCTCTTTCTCTCTCATTATATGAAAAACAAATTATGCATTCTACTGTGCCATGAATTATTGCCACATCAACAGCTTTTAAGGTACATATATACTTGAAGAAAATTTTATTACCAACGAACCAAACAAGCAATATGAGATGAGCAAAATTGGGGAAATATTTCGGAGCCCAGTGACTTAAAACAAATTATATTTTCAGCGCCTTACAAAATCAGATGTGTAAGACCAGGTGGAATACAAGTTTTGAATGATGTGTGTGAATGGACCCATTTCATTCCTAAAATATTCATGCAGTTACCATCCCAATCTCTCTAAATGCAGAAAATAAAGTGAATATCATAATAAAACTAACCTATCTGCAAAGTGTGCCATTCTAAGCACAGAATAAATCATCCCCCAAATGGCATTAGATAATACAAAATGCATATTAAATATGTGGTGTACTTTTTCATGTATACTGTACCCATGACATTATCAACATACACGTGTCGCAGAGATATGGGTGAAAAAGTGGGCGACAGTCAAGTGGTGATGGGATGTGGCAGGGATGAGAAGAAGGTGGGCAGTGTGTATCTATGTTATAGAAATTATCTTGATAAGGAAGCTGATAAATGACCTAGTGAGTTTCTCAAGGTCAGTTACATTTCTCATACTTTCCTGGTTTTCCTACTCTCTAGTGTCATATCTGTACATTATACATGTTGATTTCTTCAAACACTAAGTTTTTTCCTTTACTTTCTCCCTTATCAGGTTGAGAATAAACATCCATCAACATGCAATAGATAAATATATATAAAAACAAATGATAGATAAAAGAAGACTGACACATGGCACTCATGTGTGGGAGACAATGGACCAATCAAAGAAACTCCTGTATAGGTGTGGCTATCACGTGCTGGTGCCGCCCTCCTAGTGTGCCCAGCGCTCTTAACTGGGTTACATCACGAGGACAGCTGGTGTACCATGGATGGATGGATGGATGGCCACGTAGGCTAACACACTGATTAGGTAAGAAAAGTTCAATGCCATAACGAAGGGCACCTCACTACAACTGGACAGTGTTTAGACTTTTTTGTAATCCCATTATCTTGTAATGCTACAAGTGGGTGGTGAAATGACTGTGTGGTGAGCAGAATTAAATGTCAGCATGAAAAAGTATGGGTGTCTCTAGGAATAAACTGAAAAATGGTTGCGCTTATGGAAAAAAAAGTAAATATATTTGGATAGTTGAATCAAAAATATATGGAATCAGAAATTAAGTAGTGAAGGTAACTGTATAATTCATTGATATGGCCAGAAAGGAAAACAAAAAGTACTGCAAGAATTGTATGTATAGAAAGTCTATTACGTTGTGGTCAAATCTGGGAGGAGTATTCTTAGAGGAAACAAAGCAATGGAAATAATGAGATATGTAGGCTGGCCTAGATTTGCAACTTATTCATTCTGGTCATTTCTTATCCTATGGGAACTTTCTACACATGGTTTTAAGCTCTTCCATGCCATTAGATTATACTTTTCTATGTTATCAACCAACTTTACAGGTATCATTCCTTTACATTTATTCCTCCTTCATGACCATTATGTAGTACATTATTCATATTTTATGGTTATAACCAGAGAGATAACTAGATATGTACAGTAATGTGAGCATTGGGTGGTGTATGGGTGGTGTAAGTAGAACACCAGCACTGGCCATGGCCCCATAACTCAAGTGGCTTGACCACTAGCTGTGGTTGCTAGAATTTCGGTGATTTGATCACTGCCAATGGCCTAAATTATGAATGGTCCCATCTCACCTTTTTTTTCTGCACCGCCATGTGTTGTCTTATCTGGAGTGCCTTCCCGATCCACTAGAGTCCAGTCAGTGAGGGACTCCCTGTCACTGTCCCGGTCAGGCTTGGGGCTGGACATCCCGGGGGTGCGGCGGGTGCCCCGAGTTCTGGGGGAAGGCAATATGACTATTGAAGAAAATATGCTTTCAGATTTCCTTTCACCAAGTTGTATATTGATTATAAAAATAACTCCTTATTTTACCACAACCACTTATTTTACTATAGGCAATATGACCTGGTATTGAACAACAAACATTCATTCATTCACAGAAACAGGTTCTTGGCAAAAAGTGCTTCAGCCAAAGTAATTTACATTCATCCCTAAGTACACTTCACTTAATAAAGACAAATATGTATCTTTTAGTTTTCAACAAGGCTGACATGATAATTGAAATTTTGGCATTGCAGGACTCTCTCTCTCTCTCTCTCTCTCTCTCTCTCTCTCTCTCTCTCTCTCTCTCTCTCTCTCTCTCTCTCTCTCTCTCTCTCTCTTCTACATAACAGGGAAAGAAACATTTAACCCACTGAGTGATGTGCTCTACCTCTCTCTATGTTTATCTCTACCTATTTATCAAGGTTGATAATGATTAGGTTTACATTCTTCTACACTAAGAATAAAATCACAGTCATGCAGAAAACACACACACACACACACACACGAACACATAAATAAGATTACTGGTGAAACCTATAATCAATTGAGGAATATACGGGTGTCTTTTACTTATGTGGATGAAGATATGACTAGGAAATTGATAACAGCTATGGTACGACCAAGATTAGATTATGCAGCAACAATATGGTCACCAAGTAAAAAAAACAAACACATAAGAAAACTGGATAGAATACAAAAAGCAGTAACAAAGTTTTCCCAAAATTTAAGAGAACTGTCAGACAAAGAGAGGCTGCAGGTACTGGGTCTTACATCATTGGAGCAAAGAAGGGAAAGAGGAGATCTAATAGCAGTGTACAGAGTGATGAAAGGATTAGAAAAATTAGATAGAGAAGATTTACTAATTTAGGACACAAGGGACACAAGAATACATGGAGAGAAACTGAAAAAGGACATTGCAGAAGATATCAACAAGTTCAGCTTCCCACAATGATGTGTAGAGGCGTGAAATGGTTTGGAAAAGGGTATAGTGCATGCAAAAACAGTTCATGAATTCAAGGCAAAGTTAGATACTTATAGAACATACATAAGAACATAAGAACATAAGAAATGAGGAGACTGCAAAAGGCCAGTTAATGACCTACACGAGGCAGCTCCTTGTCCCCCACCCTTGGAATAATCCAATATTTATCCATCCCACCTGTCATCCCTATCCATACTCTGATCCAACCGTCTTTTAAAGCTACCTATTGACTCACCACTTACTACATGTCTACCCAGCCTATTCCAATCGTTCATGACTCTGCTAGTGAACCAATATCTACCTATGTCTGTCCTGAATCTAAGTTTTTCTAGCTTGTACCCATTTCCACGTGTCCTATCTTGACTACTAAATTCTAAAATCTGATCAATGTTTCCCTTATTAATTCCTTTTACCCATTTGAAAACCTCAATCATATCCCCTCTTGCCCTCCTTCTCTCTAGGGAGTGGAGATTAAGACGTTTTAACCTATCTTCGTAGGGTAAATTTCTCAGCCCCTGAATCATCTTGGTCATTCTTCTCTGAACTGCCTCCAAGGAGCCTATATCCTTCCTATAATAAGGGTCTAACTAGTGCTAAATACAACCTCAGAATGACCTCAGAACTCCTATTTGTCACACACCTACTAATATAGATATGGAGACGGGACAGCATGAGCACAGCTCTTTTCCTGTATGTTACAACTAGGTAAATACATACACATATTGGATGGATATTTGAGGGGACACAAGAAAATATCATGGAAAGGAATTTGCCTGAATGACACTAAAAACTACAGCTTTCCCTAGAGAAGTATAGATGCTAGGAATGGACTGAAAGAAATTATAATGGCAAAGTGTAAAACAAAAGGAAAAACTGTATAAATATAGATACTGAGACAGGACAACACGAGTGTAGCTCAGGCCCTGTGTACTACAATATACAGACAACTAACAATATAATTAATGATATATATATATATATATATATATATATATATATATATATATATATATATATATATATATATCTAACTCCCTTTCCTAAGAAGTAGTCCCAGATGGCCACAGCATGTCTACATGTATTCTTTTACTTACATTCCCTCTTTGTATGCTCTAACCCTCTCAATTACCCTTTCTCCCCTTTCTATCATGTATTCAATCACTACATTCTACCATTTCACTGGGGATTGTCCTCCTGTATCCTTCACATATACCTTACTTATATAAACTTTGTCATCTCACTTTCTTACATTACTGTAATACACACAAAAAAATAAATAAACCACAACGAAAATCAGTATGGTAAACCAGCCAGCATTTTTGCAGTATATATCCTGCCACTATGCTATGATAACCTCACCTTAATAAGTCTGTGCTCTTTTCCACCACCTCTCTGTACCACTAAGTGCTAGGGTCTGCACCCCAGATACAACTGATGGGAACATGTAACTCCAACCTTTTAGCTAACCACATCTCAACTCGCAACACGCTTTTCATGGTAAGAAGTGTGAAGTGTTTCGGGTTCACCTTTATCACCTGATATCAATGACTAATCTAGTAAATGAGCCCAATGCCATGGCTGTGATGAAGATAAAACACAGACGTGAAAGCTATCAAACGTCACTGGTATGCTCAAAACGTGACTCGGATTTTTTATAAGGTTTGTGTGTGTACTGTTATCACAATGGTGTAGAATTGTATAAATACTACTAGGACATTATATAATATTAGTGTATACGGTAAATTTGCAGTTTCAACCAATATTCCCTATCTCTACCCACACCCCCCCCAACCCTTCAAGCAAGCTTGGGGGCTGTGGAGATTTTTAAAAAAATTTTTTTTAATTTTTTTTAATTTATTTATTTTTTTGATGGGGAAGGCATATATGAGTGATATATGGACTTTGAAAATCTAGGGAAATTTCCCTAAAAATTCCCTATATGTAGCAAACACGACAAACTTATTCTAACCGGGGGGGCTGCACCCCCCCCCGCTACGACACTATTCAAACACAACCAGAAACCTGGTTCGATATCCTAACCTAACTTTCATAACTGCAATAATACTTCATAATAATGGCAATAATATAATAAAACATTCACTAAAAATTCTAAGGAAATTTCCCTAGAAGTCAAAGAAATTCCCTATTATTAATCATTAATTTCCGACAGTGTAATATGGGGCTAGAAATGCTCCTAACAGTGTCATCTAGACTCTGAGATAGTTTATAGTTACGTGTGGTGTATTGGTTGAAACTGCAATAATACCGTGTAGACTACCAGTGTTACATTTCAAGTACATGTGAATTATGTCAATTACTTTTCATATATTTTGTATGTATATTACATTTGATTCTTCATAATGTACTGAACAAGTATCACATATTCTATTTAATCTGCATATGGTGTAATGCTGATAAAATGACCAGATAGAATAACTTTTTAAGGCTTATTTTATATCACCTAACCTAACCTAACCTTACCTCCTCACCCCCTCTCCTTTCCCTGGAGTAAACACCATCTTAATTAACCTTCACCACTCGAGGTTCAGGTACTTTTATCAATCACTTCCACTAATTACTGGCAAATAGTTCAATTTTTATGCCATCCAGCTTGCATCATCTTGCTCTAACCACATTGCGAGAGGAACTGGCACAACCACGTACGACCACCCGTCCTCCTTCCAACATTCATACCAAAAAATATACAATTTAAACTTACATTTCTTTCATCTTCACATTTCGTCCATTAAGACCAAATGCTAATTTTTGCACATTTTCTGCATGGAAAAGTGGTGTTTGTTTCACCACCATCACTCCCAAACACTATACACACTGTTAAGAAGATGAGGGAATTATATGAGTGGAAGGGAATATGGCGTAGAAGAGAGGAGAGAAATCAAGACACTGTTGTATATGTGTTTGTGTAGAAGAGAGAAGCAGAGGGAATGTCTTGGTTTGGCTCAAGGTCTTGGCTCCTCCTCCTGCTCTTCATCATTAGTTATCTTCCCCTCTTCTAACAATAAAACAAGCACAAGAAAACGTGTGACTGGTATGTGTAGCCAAATAGGCCCATGACGACATCTCACCTGCCGGACTACTTGTGAAAATAGGAGTTATTAATAGCTTCCTTGCTCCTCCTCTCGTTCCCTGCTTGGCCACCGAGGGACACGTCGACTAACATTTCACGTCAAGCAACGCAGTCTGACACTCACCAAGGCCGTTTATTAACCTAATTGTACCCAGTAGACACTTCAACATTAATAGAATAAAATGTCAATCAAGGTTGTGCAGTACGTAGGTGTTATTTACTATGTCTACTGTACACGAGCGAAGGAAACCAAGGCCATTCTATGACTCACATTGACTGACTCACTTTAACAAACCCCACATCATACAACATTCATTCACATATGTTAGACGTGACTTGACGTGACTTCATATCTAGTGAATAGCAGTGGAATTACACTTACCACTAAAAGATATGGCCGTATTTTTTCCTCCACTGCTGTTGTTGTTGTGGCCCAGTGGTGCCCTCTGTGCTACATTCACCCACCACTGCTGTGATGTCATGTTGTGTTACGTCATAATGACGTAACAAAAGAAATTACGACCTGCCAGAAGTTGACTACAATAGTCGCTTCACTCCAAGTTGTGCGTATTTGTACTGTTTGACTTAAATATACCGAATAAACAGTCATATTGCTTACCTAATTATAAGGATGTAAACTAATAATAATAATAATAATATTTGAAGTCTTTATTTCGATACAAACAATTTAATATAGTAGGCTAGATAAGTGCACATGTAGATCCTCACAGTAATCAGGAATTAAATAGGCGACTTTATATCATAGCCCCACCAGGATATCAATCAAAGAAATTATAGGTTTCTGATTCTCATTAATAATGCGCAGGGCACAAATTTTGGTGCATATCACGCATATATAGGAAGTATGGAAAATCAAACTATACTGCATTGAAGTTTTTTAATGAAACTGAATGGACATAAGTTAAGGAACTAAAGAATGTGCAAGAGAAATATGATTTATTCTTGATGATATGCGAACAAAGAGTCAAGGGGAGGGTAGGCCTAATATTTCCTTGAACCCTAGCGCGCCTTGTCTTGGTTAAAGTAATGGTTGAAGTGACAAGCTTTCTTGTGACAAGAAAGCGGGAACTTCTTCAATATCAATGGTGTTACTTCACGACTCTCGCCATGGCAAGTTAAAAATTCATGCATCTCGCTTGCCTTGACTCGCATCGCTACCTCGCGACACAAAGACAAAGAGCCAGTGTTCATCACCGGAAACAAGTTATTTTTAATTTTTTTTTTTTAAATTAACAAAACTTAATCTTTTATAACTTGAGCCGACCTAACTTACAACACTCCACGTCGTGTTCCCCACTATGATAAAGTGGAAGGTCATCACGCTCTGACATAAAAGTTATATACTTTCCAAATTCTGCATTACGATAATTATTAATTTACGGAGCCCGTTCAAAATACTCAGAATGAGGAGTATCACGCAATGAAAATAGTAAGAATATAGTATGTGTTGAATGTAATTTTCCGTAATAAAACCATATATTCTTCCACGTTTTCTTATCTTTAAAATTAGCATAAAAAATTGGCAGAAGCAAATTTACCGGGCAATGATATGCAGTCACGGGACGACACCCACCTTGCTGGTAGCACGCCAAGTACAACCTAAACAACCACTTGCTGTTGTAAATGTCATCACCCATTTTCCTCGTCAGATTCTTCTCGCCATCAAAGCTACCACAGACTTATTTACGATTATTATATCAGTCTCACTCACAACCTTGGAAGCATAATTGTGACTATAAGTACTTCTACGCCATTAATGAACAATTTTTTGACAAATAATTGGGTTTGCTACATTGAATTGATAGTACACAATACATCGGCAGTAATGTGGAATTAAATTGCAGAACGCTACCATAATACATATCACATGGAGTTTTAAGGAGCCAGTAATTGTTGTAACTGTAAGATTTATAGGAATTAATATGGGTACATTCGTTTCATATTTTTCGTAATTTGCTGTGTATTCTATGGGGTCACAGTCTGATTAAAAGATAGTTTAAGGATAATTGTAACAAGAATCATCACAGTCAATTGACCCTAAAATCAAGTAAAACTAGTTAAATAAAGTTTTTACATAACTGGTGTGCTAAGCAAAGTTTACTCCATCGCTGCACATTAGGAGGTGCTGATTCTAACAGGCGTAGCTGCAGTAGGCCCGAGAGAAGCATGAGGTCAGCCAGGGTGAGGGAAGCTCCAGCCAAGAATTGCTGTGTCCCGTTCGAGCTTGATCCAAACCCATTGTCCACCTGCCTCAAGTACGCCGCTCGTTCTCTGCAAATCAATAAAAAAGACCAGCTAGAAAACTTACTTCAAATCACAACCTTTATTATAAAAAAACTATACGGAAAAGTCTTGGAGGAAATAATGTTCATATATGCCAATCAAATATATAGGTTACTAGCTTTATCAGCCCTAAGTTTTAACCTTGAACATCTCTCACATATCGGTCAAGGAAACATTAACTGTTATGAAAAACGGTCTTAAAATGCAATTCAACACACTTCAAGAAGGCAATCAAGATCCTGCTGATGCTCTGAAATCCTTCAAACAAGTAAGTATAATATTTTATAGTCGACGCAGCGTAAGATGGCAAAAATGCCCCCCCCCCCCACACACACCCGAATGCACAGGATTGGTTGAATATTGGCTGGTGGGCTTCAGGTACGGAGTCCTTTTGGTCACTCGGGGAGTATAATCTTTATTCCCTCCGGTGTTGTGTTACCTGTATCTTGTTTGTTTATTTTTATCAGTTTCTCTCTCTCTCTCTCTCTCTCTCTCTCTCTCTCTCTCTCTCTCTCTCTCTCTCTCTCTCTCTCTCTCTCACACACACACACACACACGCGTGCGCACACACACACACACACAAACCTCACCACCACTGTAATTATCAACTGTCTCGGGTGTCACTTTTGCCTCCAAGTGGTGACGGGAACTGTCAGTTGACTCAAGATCCAGATATATCTGGATCTTGAGTTGACCTATCACCTCTCTGCTCGCGGAACATTCTTAGAAAAACTTGTATTCTTTACCAAATTTCACCATTTGCTCTTAGTTTATATGATGCATTTTTCATCTCATGTGATAGAGCAGTCATCCAAGATGAAGGATGGATGACTCAAAATACAATATATGTGCACCTATGAGCAAAACTCCTCGGTCTACTTATCAGTGAAAAATTATGGGATGAAGCAAACACTTTATTTCTCTAACGTCTCGAAACACTAGATAAATACAATGTTGCTTCAGAGACAGTAGTTGAAGCGATAGAGAAACATGTTTGTGTTTCATCTCGTTATCTCGCCGCCAAATTCCACTCCTATGTCTGGCTATTTCATGGAATTTTTTTTTTCCTACTTACATCATCTGCCAAACAAGATGTTATTCTGCAAGCGAAAATTTAATAACAAACAAGATAAGAATGATATGTAAAAACAAAATATGCGTAACAATATAAATTAGTATAAAAACAACAACAAATAATCGTGTCCTCATACAGAATGTTCAGTATATTGATGCCGTGTAATATGAAACTTAGTGGGTTTTTTTCCCTTATCTTTCTTCAACTGTCTCTGGTTTTTCGTATGAAATAACAAAAAATATGGAAATGAAGGATATCTGTACAAAAACCAATGTCAATGAAGAATGAGAAAAAACATACAAGGTTGAAGTTAGTAAATGGTTCTTGAATGGATGATGCAGCAAATTAAATGATACGTTACATTTGGAGGTTAGGGATTTATCAATACAGGCCATGAAGATGTACTTAATGTGTACTTGCTTAACAGACCTTGAAATGATACTAAAGTAATGCAGGCCAAGGTCACTCAAAACTGTTCTACTTAAATAATAAGGAGTCACGTAAATTATGGTGTATAAATCAAAACATGGCATCTTTCTTTCTTTTTATGGGGTGGGCCGAAAAAAAATCATGAATAATTCCAAGTTGGGATATCATCGCCTGCATCAGAAATTAATCACACACACACACACACACACACACACACACACACACACACACACACACACACTACAACTAGGTAAATGCACATACTGCTACCGTGGTTCAGTGGTTAACAAATCCCGCTTGTCACCAAAAGAGCGTGCGTTGGAACCCTGCTCAGGTCACTAAGGGTTTTTCACTAACAGGGAGCAGTTATTGTTCCCCTTTGAGCAAGGGGATGTGTGTGTGTGATGAGTGAGAGGTTTCAGCCTCTCACTCATCACACACACACATCACACACTCACACATCACACACACATATTCCCTTTATGAGCTCTGAGCTTTTACGGGTAGGGTAATGTTTGACGATCACGAGTCTAGCACGTGATACTCCAGACCATAGTGAATTATAGAGAGAGAGAGAGAGAGAGAGAGAGAGAGAGAGAGAGAGAGAGAGAGAGAGAGAGAGAGAGAGAGAGAGAGAGAGAGAGAGAGAGAGAGAGAGAGAGAGAGAGAGAGAGAGAGATATTCTGATAATAGATAATGCTACACTGATAATGGTTCTAAGTTGTTGAACGAGATTGCTTCCTACATTCCCACACATCACCACAACAAAGCATCCCAAACATTCCCACACCACCAATGAATATAGAGCATGATAGGTGAATGTAAGGACAAGAGCATCACGCCTTAGCGGAGTGATGCTCTGTTGCCAGCGACGGAAAATGTAGCCTTGTCACTCCAGGGCACATTTTTCCACATAGTCATACTTCTTACAAAAAGCAACCTAACCTAACCGAGCTTAACCTAACCCTACAAACTCTCTGCAACTCTCTGTTTAAGGTTGTAGAGAGGCTACTTATGGTACTTAAGATCATCATGGAGGTGGTGATGAACAGTAATTATTGACACCTCACACTGAGAACTATGAACTTTTTTTTTTATCTTTTATTCTATTCTATTCCTCAAAAAATGTTAAGACACGATCATTACAGTGACATTATTTTGTTAATTAAGTACGACAACCCAAAAAAACTTAAGGAAACTTTTAAAAATCTGGTGATATTTCAAAAAAGATATCTTCTATAGGGCCAACAGCTTAATATTGCATAGCTAACCCAAAACAAAATAGGTAAATGCAACGAGATAAGAATACTGAAGCAGGTGATATGAAAATGGGACACAAGGGAGAAGCTGAAGTATGCCTAGAAAAAAATAGTAAGCAGAGTAACCTGAGGTCTGTCCATATTCCCTCTATGCCATAAAAGTCAACTAAAGGGATAAAGGCTTAATTAAGTCCCTCTCATGATAACCTTTACATTACCCGCACAAAAAAAGCAGGTCAATGTTCATATTTGGTAATGATATTGTTTGCAGCTTGCCAGGATGTGATGCAAAATAAAGTTACATACCAATAGTGTAAAAAGTGAAAGTTTAAGTATGTGGGAACAGTGCTATGCAAACATGGACATATGGAAAGAGATATAAGAGAGAGGGCTGTGAAAGGCAGGTGTGTCATAGAATCACTTCCAAGGGTTATTAGAGAAAGGAATGTGTCCATGGAGGTCAAGAGAGGTTTAAGGAACAGTATTCTCCAGCCAACATTGACGTATGTATCAGACTTTGAGATGGTATAGGGCACACCAGAAAAGAGTTATACTGTGAACCTGAGCCATTTGAGAGGAGTATGCGGCGTGATAAGATGGGAGGGTGAAAGCAATGAAAGCATGTATGAAAGATATGGCATGGGAAACTTGTGCAAATGGAGTGAACTGTGGTGTAGTGGAATGGATGAAAAAAAAGTTTTGAGGTGGTTTGGTCATCTTGAAAGAAAGAAGAGTAAAGAGTTTATGAAAGTGTATGTGAGGGAACTTTAGGGTCCTGGGAGGAGAGGAAGGCCAATTGTAAGATAGAAGGATAGGGAAAAGGAGTACATGCATGGAAGAGGTGTTAGTAGAGGGGTGATGGGATTGAACAAAAACAAGGAGGGTGTGTGTGTGGATAGGGAGAGGTAGAGGCTGTTCTGCTGTGGCCATCCCCTTAAGGAATGTTCCTGGAGGGAACGAGGCAGCAGAGACTAAATAGATAGAATACAAATAGTGAAACAAATATCAAGAAAAATCTATGGAAGAGTGCACTGAAACACACAGAAGACATGCAATTATACTACACATTCTACTTTAAGGCTTTTGATGAGAAAGATGCATAATATACATAATACAAAAATGACTTACTTGTTATTGCCCAAGACCAACTTTGCATGACACTGGTCCAAGATGTGGTCGACCAGCGTGGATGTAGCATGGCTTAGTGTGCCTCCCTCATACAGGTGGTGGTGAGAGGACACAGTGCTTGACTCCATCACCCTGGCCATGTACCTTACTATATTGTGCTCACCACACACCTGGGGATGCAGGTCATTATCAGTGCAATACACACAAAGAAATAGTTATTTTCCTTAGTTTACATATCTGTTGTAATCAATTAATTACAGATAATTTGCAACAATTAATGAAATATAAAGTGTGTGGAAGACTTGAAAAATATAAAATTAGAGGGATGGATTGAAAGCAAAAGTATAAATATTCTATCAAGTCAATAAAACTCCAGGCAGAAGAGCCAAATATTCATTGTATTTTCTTACCAACATCCTCTTTACGTAACAGACAACTATGTACTCATTTGACTCACCTGAGTGGCAGCCAGAGGTGCTACTGAGAGGAGGGGTTGGAGAGCAGACGGAGAGTCTTCCACTTGCCTCCACACCAAGGTGATGCACACTTGACTCTGACTACGTTCTGCACCACTTCCTGCACCCCAGAACTGCTGCAACTTCTCCGACATCTCCTGCATTACACAAAACTACCATCAGCATCATGTGTTAGCATTAAGTTATACAATTCTGTCAAGCATATAATATAGATTTAAGGGATGAAACACCACTGGTTTTGTCAATTTGCATATTTTCAATATCTAAGTCATTTTATCTTCATACATCACATATCCAGCAGCCAATACCTAAACAGTTTCCAAGGCTAAAGAGGCAACACAGAATATAAATAGTGCATTGATATATAGCTGGGCTGGCAATACTCACCTTAACAGAAGAGTGGCAATGGACTTTCAGACAAATTGGGAACTCCAAAGAGAGAGCAGCTGCCAGAGCCCTAAGGGTGTAGGGAGGCCTGCGTGGATCTGCATACACCACCACATCATGAAGTATCCCAGACTGAGGCCCACCTAAGGAAATTCAAGTAGTTACTCACTTTATCTGAATCCAATGTAACTTTCTAACTATAGTAGTTTTGGTTCTGAAATGCAATGACACCCTCCCTTTGCAATGTTTAGTTGTAGATGAGCTACGATGTTCATGTGAAAAAAAATATAATGGACAAAAATTAATAGTATTGATGAAAGATATGTACTACATAGGAGAAACTAAGATATGGAGTGGATGCAGACTGGCTGAGTGATAAATTGAGAACAATTAATCTTGTCATCGATAGTCTGGTAAGCTTGATTCTTCTTTTTTTTTTTTTTTTTTTTTTTTTAACCCAGCCAGAGATAATTTGGCATCTCCCGATGCTTCAGTTTTTTTTCCGTTAGGTGGCAGATGGGTGAAGACATGGAAAGAAGGGATTCATACAGGATCAAAGGGTGGGCAGGTACTGTTAATTTCAATACTTTGAGTCCTACAACTTAGAAACAACGGAACAGGAAGTACCAGTAACAGTACAGACCAGAGGCCAGACACAGAAGCATATGTAGTAGCATAGTCAGCCTTTCAATACGGAGAGCTGCCACAGGAGAGAGAATGTGGGAAGAATGTTGGTTGGGACAAGAGAGGAAGGGAATACTAATGCTGGAGTGTTGTTGCCCAACAACAAAATTAAAAATGTTATTTTTGCAGGGAGTAACCAGCATATGGTGAGCCTTAAGGACACGGACTCAGTAGAGTGAAGGGAGCAGGGCGCTGATTGACTGTTGCCTCACTAGATAGCACCAGGTATAGGTGCCAAACCAACCCTAGTCACTCAAATTCTACTTCACTATTCACATGACACATTATAAAACCATCAAGCATTTATAAGTTCCCCCATCAACAAAAGTAGCTGTAGACTAGATCTAATTCCATGTAAATTTTCAATACCACATTGTATTGATCTCTTTTCAGGCCAGCTACAGCTCAAAGGATGAATGGGTGGGGAGGAGCCTTCTACTTAACTATCCTATCTTTTAACTCGTTGTTCAAACAGCCTATCAAGGATCAATATGTGAGTTGATGTTTGTTATCCTTTGTAATCCTTACAAAAATTCTAATGACCAGAAAACTTTTTGTTAGACAAGTGGATAAGAATCCGTGGCTGGGAAAAGTGTCGCTAAGGAGTGTGAGACAATTATTCCATCATGACCTGGGCTTCAAGTGTTTCTGAGCCTGCCGTAGATCACTCCTACTGAAGGCACAAAAGAACAATCGTAATAATTTTGCTAATAAGCATTTAGAAAGGAGAGAAGCAATGGAAAAACAACTTGTTGTGTTGGTTGGCATGTTTTACAAGCACTGGCAGCTTACTTGTTACCACAAAGTGCAGCAGATTGCACAAGCTCCTCCTCACAACTATTGCCTGAGACACACTGAGGAAAGCTTCTGCTGCCGTTACACACTTGAAAGAAGACATACTGCTATAAAAACATTATCACTTTAAAGTGCTTATGGAAGTGTATTTCTGAGATTATTTTTTAAAAATAGTTTTCCGAAAAAATTAAGTTTTCAAGCATACAGTACTTTGTGGTTACTATTTGGGATTATTTCAGATTTTTCCAATTTCTATAAAGCTTTCATTATTATAACCAATATCATTCTGATAATCCTTCTTACATACTAGTTTTTCTATGTGTTTGAAATACTCAAGTGATCACCTTCTCTTGTCATCTTTTCTTTACACACACAAACAAACACACACAATAACAGCAAGCAATGCTTTGTTGGTAATGGACAGCAATTTTTCCTTCACTTCAGATGGTCACAAACTATCCACTGTCACTCGATGTTCCAATGTTCTTCCAACACATCAAATGACACTCACCCGTGAGTTGGGAAGTGACAGCGTGGACAGAACCTTCCAATGTGACACCCATTTGAGAGGCAATGCTGGCAACCTTCGACTGCAGGGCTGACAACTTTTCTAAAATTAGCTCCTGCCGCTTACTCAGAGCATTTACTGAGGGGACTCCATACTGATCTCCTCCAGCCTCTCCACTAAACCTGGTGATTGAGCTTCATTATTTATGTGTATACTCATTACTTTTAATCAATTATCATATCAATATAACAATCATCACTAAAAATATGAATCACAACAGTTTCCCCTAAGAGATTTATTTTTATGAAAACATTTATAAATCAAATCAAATAACTAATAAGTTATCAATTACCATTTCTTGTAACATGGTTGAATGTGGGCATTACTTCTTCAAACTACAAATATTCAGTAATAAAAAATAAAAACATTTAACAAATCATGCAGAGATGCCACACAGTTTTCAAATTGGTATAGTGACATCTGCCAGCTTCCCTAAATACATCATGTACCACCATGCTGGCTTGAGAGGTGTTTAACCCTGCCAGACACACGTGGCTTGGCACACTAAGCTAGTGTGGACAGGCAAGACAAACACGCTCAGTGCAGGAGACGCTCATTCAGTATCATGATAAACAAAGAACACTGTATTGATGTAACTTAGAACCTTAAGAAGCAGCTTCCTAGTGAAGTATGTATATAACAATCCCATGTGGACATAAATCAAATCATAAAAAATGCAAAAAACAACTTTATTGATATATATACAACATAATTTTGCAGTGACTCAATATAAAAATGAAACTAATAATATTTATATAAAATTCAAACTAAGTTAACAATAATTAAGTTTGAAATAATTACTGAAAAATATCCCCAGATATTTCAATCTAATCATTACATCAAATAAAGGCAATAATCATAAAGCGTTGGAGAGAGAGAGAGAGAGAGAGAGAGAGAGAGAGAGAGAGAGAGAGAGAGAGAGAGAGAGAGAGAGAGAGAGAGAGAGAGAGAGAGAGAGAGAGAGAAAAAAAAAAAAACCAGATAAATAGATAGATAGAGAAAGAATATATATATATATATATATATATATATATATATATATATATATATATATATATATATATATATATATATATAGATATAGAGAGAGAGAGAGAGAGAGAGAGAGAGAGAGATTAGACATAGTGGTTCTTCCAACATAAAATCAAAACTTTCAAAATGGACAATTGACACATACCTCACAAGCATTCCTTTCCTTTGATTCTTAAGGCAACAGTCACTAGTAAGCTGCTTCATGTATGCAAAGTTCAAATACTGTAAATACTAAAGCTCCATATGCTATTTCATTACATTACAAAAGGATACAGCCATCTTATTTCACTACTTATTGTACTTACCCATTTGGAAACAGCAGCGCAAAATACTATATACATAATCTTAGAATCAACACACATATGAACACACACTTGCAAGGCACTTCTACATGAACATAATTTGTCACTAAAACGTCCAATACCCATAACAGTTTTAAAAATGCAATATTTTTACAACCACTAGTAAAATAAGAATATGATGTGATTAATTTCAGTGCTACATTCAACTCATTTAATGCTTAGGCCAAAATGACACACAAGGAAAGACTATCTAATAATTTGCATGTAAAAGCTCTGAGATATGCTTATTGTTTTATATATTCCAAAAAAAATATTCATTTGGAATGGATTGATACAACATGTCTCTGGTAGCTACATAGAGAAAGTGTTATTTATATTTTGCCAAGAGGAAAACCTGAAGTTGTATTCTTATTAAAGAGTTTTACATCTTTCCACATCTTGAAGTAAAAGCAATTAAAATGTCAAAAAATCATAATTCTGTCAAACACTATTAGAATATGTAGCCTCCTAGCAGTGTGAATGCCTTGGTCATGACTCCCTGAACAAACTCAAAACGTTATGATGCTGATATGGTAATTCATGCAAAACCATTAACTAACAAATGAAGAGGGTTTGATTAAATGACTCAGGTAATGAATATGTGTTGGCGTCAGATTTATAACTGTGCCAAGTTGTTCCCATTTTGTGACTTTCACTTTTGTTTCATCGTTAACATTTTGAATATGTAAAAATATTTCTCTGTCAGCTATTCTGGATGACTATCATCTAAAACATAAGTCTGGTGTTATGGAGAATAATAATTACTTGGTGTCATTTAATTATAGTACTCATGACAGATAACACAATTTAAAGATATAAAAAAAAGGTAAATAATGCTGATGTAAACTATGACAACTGTGTAAGACTTCTACATTTGACTCAACACAAGACAACGGTAGGACTCGAGCACGTGACACATCAAAGTAGAGTAAAGGTGAAGGGAGGAAGGCCTACTTGTCAATGGTGCAGACTGGGTTATCAAGGATCAGCTCCATCTTAACCCGAGGACCCACAAGTTCCCTGATGCTGTTGATGCCGTACATAATCATCGCTGGCCTGTCAAAGGAAAAACACTTGATGGTAAAAAAATAAATAATAAAAAAATTAAAAAATCGAAAGTGAGTGAGTTAGGCAAAAGAGAGAAAGTGATAGAGTATTAGGAAAACCTGGGAATGCAGTGAAAGAACAGGAAAATTATTTTATGGAGGAAGAATGGTAGGTTTTTAAGAATGCTTTTGTGGGATGTGGGTGTGTGTTACGAGGCGTGTGGGTGATAGGGTGAAGAAAGGAAGTGAATGGAGGTGCATAAAAATAAGCAGGGCATTAGCTGAAAAAAAAAAGGAATAAATATGAAGTGGGATCTACAGAGAAGAGAAATTGAGTGAAAAGAGTTGTGGGTTATGAAGCAAAAAATTAATGCAGATGAGAAGTGGAGTAGGAGATTGACAGAACTTCAAAGAGTTAAAGAAAATGTTTTGGAAGGAAGTACACAGGATGCTGAAAAGAAAGTGAAAGCAGATGGTGAGTTGTTGAGCTGAGCTGTTGAGTGGTTAGTAAGAGATCTATACATTTTTTGTAATTCCATAAGGCAAAGACTCCCTTCATTACTCTCATAGTATCAACAACATACACACCTTTCTAAAGACAACCCATAGCCGCACACCTTCACACTCTCAGGCAGCCCCATTGGTCGCAGCATTTCTGGGCGGAAAAGGCCAGAATTGCCAATTTCTACCCACTTCTTGAGGCCTGTGTGATAGCTGTGGGTGGAAGAAACTATTATGGTAACTAGCAAATGTTCATTGTTTGATATGCAACAGAACTGGTGCCCTGCACATTATTAATCAGAATCAGAAAATATTATTCAAATATATAACAGGTTGTATACTAATATTACTTACAATAATAGCAAAGGTATGTTTTCGAGTTTACCTGTATATTTCCATTGAAGGCTCTGTGTAAGGGTTATAGGTGGGTTTGAAGCGAACACTTGTCATACCAACTTTCTTGAAGAAGCTCTGAAAGGTAATGAAAGCTCTATTACTTCTGTCATT
>JAPQNM010000018.1:5886415-5891415 GCA_029783475.1 Metacarcinus magister
TCTCTCTCTCTCTCTCTCTCTCTCTCTCTCTCTCTCTCTCTCTCTCTCTCTCTCTCTCTCTCTCTCTCTCTCTCTCTCTCTCTCTCTCTCTCTCTCTCTCTCTCTCTCTCTCTCTCTCTCTCTCTCTCTCTCTCTCTCTCTCTCTCTCTCTCTCTCTCTCTCTCTCTCTCTCTCTCTCTCTCTCTCTCTCTCTCTCTCTCTCTCTCTCTCTCTCTCTCTCTCTCTCTCTCTCTCTCTCTCTCTCTCTGTTTCTCTCTCTCTCTCTCTCTCTCTCTCTCTCTCTCTCTCTCTCTCTCTCTCTCTCTCTCTCTCTCTCTCTCTCTCTCTCTCTCTCTCTCTCTCTCTCTCTCTCTCTAAAATTTTCCTCACCAACATGACTTTCCTTTCTGTGTGTTTCTTTTGATGTTATTCCTGTTTAAATATTTCCCTTCCACTCTTACCATTATTCTCATTCCTGTTTCATTATTTCCCTTCCACTCTTACCATTATTCTCATTCCTGTTTCATTATTTCCCTTCCACTCTTACCATTATTCTCATTCCTGTTTCATTATTTCCCTTCCACTCTTACCATTATTCTCATTCCTGTTTCATTAGTTCCCTTCCACTTACCACCATTCTCATTCCTGTTTCATTATTTCCCTTCCACTCTTACAATTATTCTCATTCCCGTTTGTGGTGAGCTGATGAAGTGTGATAAAGCATAATGAAGCATTATGAAATGTAATGAAGCGTGGTTAAGTGTGATGAAGCGTGCATGATAAGTAGGTTAAGTTAGGCAAGGTGAGATTTGGTTAGGGTAGGTCTAGTAAGGTTAGGTTAGGTGAGGTTAGTTAAGGCTAGGCTTGATTAGGGCTGGAAGATAATTGGGTTAGAAGACTGCAGGGCTGAAAGGTAATTGGGTTAGAAGGCTGCAGGGCTGAAAGGTAATTGGGTTAGAAGGCTGCAGGGCTTAAAGGTAATTGGGTTAGAAGGCTGCAGGGCTAGTAGGTTAGAAGACTGCGGGGTCTAAAAGGCTCTGGGGCTTGAAGATAATTGAGTTAGAAGGCTGCAGGGCTGGAAGGTAATTGCGTTAGAAGGCTGCAGGGCTAGAAGATAATTGGGTTAGAAGGTTGCGGGGCTGGAAGCCTTCGGGGCTGGAAGCCTTCGGGGCTGGAACGCTGCGAGGCTGGAAAGTTATTGGGTTAGAGGGCTGTGGGGCTAGAAGGCTGCGCGGCTGGAAATCTACGGGGCTGGAAGGCTGTGGGGCTGGAAGGCTGCGTGGCTGGAAGGCTGCGAGCCTGGAAGGCTGCGAGCCTGGAAGGCTGCTGGGCTGGAAGGCTGCTGGGCTGGAAGGCTGCTGGGCTGGAAGATAATTGGGTTAGAAGGCTGCGGGGCTGGAATGCTGTGGGGCTGGAAAGTTGCGGGGCTAGAAGGCTATGGAGCTGGAAGGCTATGGGGCTGGAAGGCTATGGGGCTGGAAGGCTGTCGGACTGGAAGATAATTGGGTTAGAGAACTTCTTGGTTGGAAGGCTGCAGGGCTGGAAGACTGCTGAGCTGGAAGGCTGAAGGCTGGAAGGCTGCACGGCTGGAAAGTAATTGGATTAGAGGGCTGCAGGGCTGGAAGGCAGCAAGGCTGGAAAGCTGCAGGGCTGGAAGGCTGCAGAGCTGGAAGGCTGCAGGGCTGGAAAGCTGCGGGGCTGGAAGGCTGCAGGGCTATAAGGTAATTGGATTAGTAGGTTGCGGGGCTGGAAGGCTGCAGGGGTGGAAGGCTGCGGGGCTGGAAGGTAATTGGGTTAGAAGGATGCAGGGCTCGAAGGCTGCTGGGCTGGAAGGCTGCAGGGCTGAAATTCTGCGGGACTAAAAGGTAATTGGAGTAAAAGGCAACGGAGCTGAAAGGCTGCAGGCCCTTAGGCTGCAGGGCTGGAAAGTAATTGGGTTAGAAGGCTGCAAGGCTGGAAACCTGTGGGGTTGGAACGATGCGGGCCTGGAAAGTAGTTGGGTTAGAAGTCTGCAGGGCTGGAAAGCTGCGGGGCTCGAAAGCTGCCGGGCTGGAAAGCTGCGGGGCTGGAAGGCTGGAGGTATGGAAGGCTGCGTGGCTGGAAGGCTGAAAAGCTGGAAGGCTGCTGGGCTGGAAAATAATTGGGTTAGAAGGCTGCGGGGCTGGAAGGTTATTGGGTTACAGGGCTGTGGGACTGGAAGGCTTCGGTGCTAGAAAGCTT
This sequence comes from Metacarcinus magister, assembly GCA_029783475.1. Lineage (NCBI taxonomy): Eukaryota > Metazoa > Arthropoda > Malacostraca > Decapoda > Cancridae > Metacarcinus > Metacarcinus magister. The sequence continues at coordinate 5,888,615 of JAPQNM010000018.1, forward strand.
CGGGGCTGGAAGGCATTGAGAAGGAAGGTTGCGTTGCTGGAAGGCTGTGAGGCTGGAAGGCTGCGGGGCTTGAGGGCTGCTTGGCTGGAAGATAATTGGGTTAGAAGATTGCGGTGCCAGAAAGCTGCGGGGCTGGAACACTGTGGGGCTAGAAGGCTGTTGGGCTGGAAGGTAATTGGGTTAGAGGGCTGCTTGGCTGGAAGGTTGCGGTGCTGGAAGGTAATTGGGTTAGAAGGCGGCGGGGCTAGAAGGCTGCTGGGCTGGAAGGCTGTTGGCTGGAAGGCTGTAGGGCTGGAAGGCTGCTGGCCTGGAAGGCTTTGGGGCTGGAAGGCTGTAGGGCTGGAAGGCTGCGGGGCTGGAAGGCTGCGGGGCTGGGAGGCTGCGGGGCTGGAAGGCTGCGGGGCTGGAAGGCTGCATGGCTGGAAGCCTGCAGGGCTGGAAGTCTGCGGGGCTGGAAGATAATTGGGTTAAAAGGCTGTGGGGCTGGAAAGCTGCATGGGTGGAAGGCTGCGGGGCTGAAAGGCTGCTTGGCTGGAAGGCTGCAGGGCTGGAAGGCTGCTTGGCTGGAAGCCTGCTGAACTGAAAGGTAATTGGATCAGAAGGTTGCATGGTTCGAAGGCTGCGAGGCTGGAATGCTGCAGGGCTGAAATTCTGCGGGGCTGGAAGATAATTGGGTTAGAAGGCTGTGGGTTTGGATGGCTATGGGACTGGAAGGCTGCCGCGCTGGAAAGTTATTTGGTTGTGGGCTGCGAGGGTGGAAAGTTATTGGATTAGAGAGCTGCAGGGCTGGAAGGCTGCGAGGCTTGAAATCTACGGGGCTGGAAGGCTGTAGAGCTGGAAAGCTGCGTTGCTGGAAGGCTGTGGGGCTGGATACCTGCGGGCCTAGAAGGCTGCTACGCTGGAAGGCTTCTGGGCTGGAAGACAATTCGGTTAGAAGGCTGCGGGTCTGGCAGGCTGCGGGGCTGGAAAGCTGCAGGGCTCGATGGCTTTGAGGCTGGAAGGTAATTGGATTAGAAAGCTGCTTGGCTGGAAGGTTGCGGGGATGGAAGTTAATTGGGTTAGAAGGTTGCGGGGCTTGAAGGCTGCTTGGCTGGAAAAGCTGACGGGCTGGAAAGTAGTTGGGTTAGAGGGCTGCGGGACTGGAAGGCAGCAGGGCTGGAAGGCTGTGGATTTGGAAGGTAATTGGGTTAATTGGGTTAGAAGGCTGCGGGGCTTGAAGGCAACGTGGCTGGAAGGTTGCTGGGATGGAAGGCTGCGAGGCTGGAAGGCTGTAGGGCTGAAAGATTGCGGGGCTGGAAGGCTGCAGGGCTGGAAGGCTATGTGGTTGGAAGCCTGCGGGGCTGGAAGATAGTTGGGGTAGAAGGCTGCGGAGCTGAAAGGCTGCGGGGCTGGAAGTCTGTGGAGCTGGAAGGCTGCTGGGCTGGAAGGCTGCTGTGCTGGAAGATAATTGGATTAGAAGGCTGCGGGACTACAAGGCTACGGGACTGGATGGCTGCGTGGCTGGAAGGTTGCGTGGCTGGAAGGCTACAGGACTGAAAGGCTGCAGTGCTTGAAGGCTGCGGGGCTGAAAGGTAATTGGGTTAGAAGGCTGCGGGGCTGGAAAGCTGGAAGACTCGAAGGCTACAGGGCTTGAAGGCTGCGTGGTTGGAATGTTGCGGGGCTGGAAGGCTGCTAGATTGGAAGGCTTCTGGGATGGAAGATAATTGGGTTAGAAGGCTACAGTGCTGGAAGGCAGTGGGGCTGAATATCTACGGGGTTGGAAGGCTGTGGGGCTGGAAGGCTAAGTGGCTGCAAGGCTGCTAGGCTGTAAGATAATTAGGTTAGAAGGCTTCGGGTTTGGAAGGCTGTGAGGCTCTAAGACTGCAAGGCTGGAAGGTTACGGCTTGGTTGGAAATCTACGGGGCTTGAAGACTGTAGGGCTGAAAGACTGCGTGACTGGAAGGCTATGGGGCTGGAAGGCTGCTGGACTAGAAGGCTGCTGGGCTGGAAGATAATTGGTTTAGAAGGCTGCGAGACTGGCAGGTTGCGGGGCTTGAAAGCTTCGGGGCTGGAAGGCGGGAAGGCTGTCGGGCCTGAAGGTAATTTGGTTACAGGGCTGCTTGGCTGGAAGGCAGTCGGGCTGGAAGATAATGGAGTTAGAAGGCTGCAGAGCTGGAAGACTGCGTGGCTGGAAGGCTTTGGGGCTGGAAGGCTGCTGGACTGGAAGATAATTGGGTTAGAAGGCTGAGGGGCTGGTAGGTTGCGGGGCTGGAAAGCTTCGGGGCTGGAAGTTTGTTGGGCGGGAAGGCTGGGGGCTTGAAGGTAATTGGGTTACAGGGCTGCTTGGCTGGAAGGCTGACGGGCTGGAAGATAATCGAGTTAGAAGGCTAAAGGGCTGGAAGACTGCGTGGCTGGAAGGCTTTGGGATAGAAGGCTGCTGGGCTGGAAAGTAATTGGGTTAGAGGGCTGCGGAGCTGGAAGGCAGCAGGGCTGGAAGGCTGTGGGGCTGGAAGGTAATTGGGTTAATTAGGTTAGAAGGCTGCAGGGCTTGAAGGCTGCGGGGATGGAAGACATCTGGGCTGGAAGGCTGCAGGGCTTGAAAGCTGTAGGGCTGGAAGGCTTCGGGGCTGGAAGGTAATTGGGTTAGAAGGAATCCGGGCTATAAGGCTGCAGGGCTGGAAGGTTGCTGCAGCACCGCAGCCTTCCAGCCCCGCAGCGTTCCAGCCCTACTGGTTTCCTAACTCGCTGCCTTCTGACCCAATTATCTTCCAGCCCCGCAGCCTTCCAGCCCTGCAGCCTAACGGCCTGAAGCCATCCAGACC
>JAPQNM010000018.1:5896415-5943915 GCA_029783475.1 Metacarcinus magister
CATATAAATGTTGCTAATTTTTCCTATAGTTAGTCCTAATAATTTTTCTTTTTCTTTGAATATATATATATATAAATATATATATATATGTATATATATATGTTCCGTTGACAATTAAATTTCCTTTTTCCTAGAGGGATTATGATAAAATTGTAGGAATTTATGGCTTGAAAAAAAATTTAAGTAATAATCACAATACAACGTTGCAGAATCTAATGATTTCATTTTTAGAATAAACGAACACAAATAACTCAAATAACTTATAAATACATTTCTTAACATTGTGGTCATAATTTCATATAAAATAAACAATACACATATAAATTATAAAAACAATATAAATATTATAAATCTAATATATATCATCCTACCGGTTTTAAACTGGAATTAGACAAAATCAGTTTTATAGAAAAAAAGTTCCGGATTATCAAATTTCCATATACAACAATTTAATCTTATTTTGGTATCATATATCTCCAAATAATGTAATATATCCTAACGTAGAGTAATATGTATAATAATATTACCATTGTGTGAGGCGGATGGATGGAAGGAAGCAGCGTTCGAGGGACTGTTAAGCCGCTTCTCCTCCTATTTCCCTTCTTATTAAGTGTTCCAGTAAGTCTGTCTTCACTCCATTTCCAACCTAACCTCTACACCACACCCTCAGCTTCATCTAGACAGCATTAGAGCGATGGGGAAGGTCGAAAAGGGAGGGGAAAAAGGACTCATCAATATTTTGTCCCAGACGTTTCGTGTTATGATTAGTGGTTGTGTTGTAAGATCAAGGTGGTGATTGTGGTGGTTGTGGTAATAGTGTACTGTGATTCTTAGAAGTGTTTGTGTGGTGTATGTATGTTGATGGTGACGTCAGCGATGTTTGTGTGCGTGTGTGTGTATGTGTGTTTGTGTGTGTCTTGATGGCGTCCTCGACCGAGCCTGGTGCTGGTCGTGGTGTAGACTTTTTCGTCATTATTGTTGCTATTTGCGTGTGTTTGTTCTTCATGGCATGCCGTTGTCGTGTTAGTTTGAGAGTGAGTGTCACTTGAAAGGGTGTTAGTGTGTTGGTTGGTAGCCGGGTGTCGTGGCGGGGCTGTCTAGCACCTTTTGGGTCCCATCTTTAATTTTCTGCACTGCCAACGCGTTATCCTGAGCCTCGAAATGCAAGGTGAGTGGTGGGTGTTGCGGTGTATCGAATGGAGGATGGATGGGTGTATGTGTGACTGCGGCTGTTCTGTTCTGGAAGCTCTATATGTAGGTAGATGTCTAATAGGAGCTCTACCTATGTACATCTGGACAGTTTTGGGGAATGTTCATTAGTAGGTGAGTTGAGGCGGGTCATTACTCTACTCAGTGCTGGTGTTAGAGCTGTAACCTTGGAAGCATTAGTACCTTGACTTTTTTTGGTATTATTTTACATCTTCACCATAATGCTCTAGAGAATTCAGGGTTATATTTATGCATTACCTGATGCATTTTGAAAAGGTTTTCTTTAATTACATTTCCGTCGCAAATTCTTAGTTTGTGAGCTATTCAATGTTTTCTGTGAGACCTTCTCTTCGAAAAATAAAGTTTAGTTTTGTTTGAACAAGGCTCTGTTATTTGTCAATGTAGTTTAAGGTTTGGTTAATATAGGTTAGGTTAGGTTAGGTTAATATAGAAGCTGTCAAATGTTCTCTGACCAAAAGTAGGGAGTTGGACGAGGTGCAGCGCAAGACGCAGACGTAAACAAACGCCATCATGGTGAAGATGTAAAATTTTATCCTTTTTTTTCTATGATTGGTATGATGATTTTATGTTTCATTTTCCAAGTCATTATCGGTAAGACGTAAATCCCCATTGTGTTATTGGTGTCTTAATGTTAGTTAATCTGCAGAACAACGCCTCCAAACCGATCAGAATAATTTTTGTTGCACTTCACAGATTTTAGTGAGTGGTCACTTCCTTACTTAGCATGTACAGTTTGATTTTTAAGTCCACACACCTAACATAATTAGAGTTAGGTTAGGTTAGGTTAGGTTGGGTGATCCGGGGGAGGGCTACATCCCCTCGGACTAGGATTGTGTCGTCTGGGGGATCCGGTTAGGTTAGGTAGGGGGTCGGGGGGCGTAGGATTAGTTTGATTTAGGCGACTGCTCACTAAAACCTTCGCAGATGTTCAGTACAGTAAGTATCCTGTGTAGTACAACAGATTATTTCCAAGGGATTACTGACTAATCTAATGTAGATCAGTTTATGTGCCATGAGATATGATGCGCCCTATTTACCATTCATTTGCTGTGACATTTAACAGTTATGGTTTCTCTAATCATGTGTCTACACTAAATGCAAGAAAAACTGGACAAATATAGATACTACAACTAGGTAAACACACACACACACACACACACACACACACACACACACACACACACACACACACACTAAAATGCACACCTGCTTATACATTTTGATATGCACCAACCACAATACCCTGTAAGCACGCATGCACATCACCATAACCATATTGAGGACCCTCACATCACCCTCACTACATCCCTGCACAGTCTCCTTACCTCCCCTTCCTCCCTTCTCTGTCTTGCGAGAGGGATTGGGTTGGATGGCCAGAGGAGGGTGTGCGTCATGACTACCTGTCTGTTTGTCTGTACAACATAATGCATTTAATTCTCTCATACTCACTCATGATTTGCATTTTGGTCCTTTAATGATGCTGATTAATACATTTTTGTGACAATAGGTGGGAGATATGCAGTAGTTTTTATATGAGTGTAGGGTTCTGGATGTTAAGCAGGAATTTACCCTATATGCATTATGGTAAGACTAGTACAAGATGTACTTTTGACATGGGAAGGTGATGAATATGATAAAACAACATGCATAATTATTTGTCCCTTTTCCTTATGTTCACAACTGAGATTGGATCATGTTGTCCTTGATTTTTAAATGGGTGATATGCTGAGTCTGTTCGAATGTTGAAATTTTGGAGCATAATCCCAGTATCTAATGAGTCAATTTGTAAAGTGGAACTGGTGTTATGTTGTGACTGTTTTAGGTGGGAAGCATGAATCTATTGTTTGTGCAGTGTTGTGTTCTTGACTCTTGGGATGAATTTGCTTTATATTGAATTGTGAATAGTGAAGAAAGCAGTGACATAGGAAGGGGAGGAGTAAGCCTTAAACAATAAAGGTCAGAAACACAAATTATGATTATAACTAGGTTCTTGGAATGGCTTGAAGTCTACCCACTTGTCCATAGGAACAAACTGTTATCATGTGGTGGAAACCCATTTAATTATACCAATGTTCTCTGGATGCATATCATTGAAAGGCGTAGCTAATTTAATCATTTCAAAGATAGTCTACCCTATAAATGCATTGGTGTTCTTTAAAACAATGATGATTATTTAATTTTCTATAGTTAAATTTCTGAATTGGTTACACTAACTATGAAACAAATAGGTAAGCTTCAGCACATCCCTCCTTTGCCCATTAAGAGAAAAGTAACATGGCTGTCAGCTGACTCAAACCTTGTACTACATTATAAGGAAATACCTGAACCAATAGTTTTTAGAATATTTCATCTTTCCCAATCACAGCTGATCATTGTAAACAAATTAATAAAATGGCATTAGGCTTCAGTTTTCTAGCTTGAAAATCACCATAAACAATTTTTTCACAACAACTAATAATCTTATGAATGCATCCCAATGTATTCCTGTTGCCTTCATATTGGTTGTGTTTGTGAACCTTGATGGTAGTGTATAGTGATCTGTTCACAAAGGGGGAGGGAATGGGCACCCCTGGATAAGGTGTTGACTATATATCATTATTTACACTGTTTCAATAGTTTATACTTTGGTGAGAATTTCTAGTTTATGTCAAGCATCAACCATGGTCTTGCAAAGTAGGTGATTATACTGCACTTGAAACTTTATTTATTTCTGTAATTTGAGTAAGAGACCTTCATTTAAAGATGTGATATGTAACTCATTACTTTTATTTTTTGTTTACAGACATGGATCAAAATCGTGATGCTATCCGCCTAAACTCTGTGCGGAGGATAGACCCACACGTGATGCAGATTATGGACAGCGCTAACCGCACTGCCCTGTATTCTTATGAGCATGGGGGTGAGTCATGGGCCAAGACGGATGTAGAGGGTACTTTGATGGTGTACTCAAGGTTGGCGCCACCCCATCACATGGTCACCATTATCAACAGACTCAACAAGTCAAACTTCATAGAGCCACTCTCTGCTTCCTGCGACATACAGGTCAAGCCGCCATACCTCCTCTTTAGAAATGCTAAGGGTGTCATTTATGGAATTTGGTTTTCTGATGGGGAGGACGTGCAACGTATTGCCAATGCCATCCAGGAGCACATGAAGGGGGAGCCTCAGCCAGCCCCCCAACCGGCCCCCAACATCCTAGCTGACCCAGCGGTGGCCGTGGCAGGAGCACCGGGCGGGGATATCATGAGCATGCTGTCTCGGGCACACGGGGAGTTTGAGAGCAAGCGTCAGGAGCCTCGCAGCATTGTCAACACTGCCACTAGCACTAACAGTGACCTGGTGAAGCCAGCACCTCTTCGGGTGCAGGCAGGGGAACAAAACACGGTGGCAGATTTCTTTGCCAAGGTCTCTGTTGCTCAAGCTGGAGGGGGCATGGCTGGCCTTGGAGGTGCTGGCCTACACTCTCCCTCTGGCTCTGCTGCACCTCCAGTCTCAACTGCCAATGCATCCTCCCCAGGTACCAATCCAGTGCTGCAGAAATTGTTCCAGGGTGCAGCTGCAGTGGGAGGCCAAGCAATGGTGCAGTTGCCTACTGGAGGTGCTGTGCAGGGCCAGTCAGGTGTTGGGGCCACAAATCCTGTGCCCATTCCCGGTGCTGGTCCTCAGAGTCATGCCTCCTCCCTCTCTTCCAGTGTGCCAACTGGAGCACCCATCTCCTTACAGGAACTAGAGGGCCGCTTCAAGGACAACCTCAAGATGTCTAACCAAACTAGGGATGAGGAGGCCTCCCCTGCTCTACAGCAGCAGCAGCAGCAGCAGCAGCAGCAGCAGCAGCAGCAACAGCAACAGCAACAGCAACAACAACAACAACAACAACAGCAACAGCAACAAAAGCAGCCCTATGCTCCCCAATTGCCTCACTCAGAACCCTCACTACTTTCTCCGCAAGTGTTCACCTCTTCTCGCACTTCAGATCAACCTGCTTTTGGTACGCCCCCACTTGAAAACACTGGTCCCCGCAGCTTTGCTGACCTTCTAGCCTCCACCTCAACTGCTGTAGTGGATGTGCGGCCACTGAATGGTTCCCAGGAATCCCTGCATGATGGGCTGCTGGGGTGCCCCTCACAGGTGACACCTCTCACACAGGAGCAGCTTGTCCAGGCTTTCACTTTACTCCTCAAAAAGGACGACTTTGTGCGACAGCTGCACGAAGCTTATGTCCAGGCGCTAAACCAGTCCCTCAAGGGATTCTTATAGACAGTTACGGAGTGCAAATCAGTGCATGTCATTTAATTTTGTTGTATGCTGTCGCATCTTCATGTATTAGTGCATTCATCGCGTGGAGTGCAGTGTATAAATGTACGTGTATCTGCTAAAGACAGAAGACAAAGGTTATATTTTTAGCAAAGGTTTTACAAAGTATATTCTGGACTGAGTGAAGATAATGATTTAGCTTATTCATATGCATTGTAAGGTACATGTATGTGCATATTATAGATATATATATATACTATACCTATGCGATATGTGATAATTATTTTGTGTTTGTAAAGCCGAGGAAGGTCAGGGCATTGTTGGAGCATCTCAATTCACTTTAGAATTCTATTTTTTATTATTGTATCTATTTTATTTTCTGTAGCACAAACTTTACTGACTCCATATGCAGGTATTTTCAAGCTACTGTCAGCAATCCCTGGGGACTTCTAAGGCATGAAGCTTCACCAAGAACATTGTACTCACAAGGGAGCATTCATTGCCTTCACAAGTCCAGCAGCACTCACCACCATCACTGGGCTGGTGTAGGGACTGGAGGTAGTGAGGAAGTAAATTGGGCACCTCCACTGCCTCATCTTTATAGAGCAACTTTTTATTTTACTCCTCAGTTGTACTATGTGGCACAGTTAGTTCCCAAGGTATGAGATGCATTATGTAGTGGAGTATAATTTTTCTTACAGTGTTCTGAGACACTGAAAGAGCTGTACCTGAGTCTGGTATTGTTGAAGGATATATCAACTTTTAATTATATTTAGCCACAGTTGACTACCACGGATAACTCTAGACTGTAGTCTCTCATAAATTATATGAGAGACAATGTGTGTTTTAATTCCAAAGACTCAAAATGTTACACTGTAATGTGTACTACCAAATACGAAAACATTAAACATGAGACATAAATTGTGAATTCCAGTGTAAAACCTAGTATGATGCATTTTAAGTGTTGCATATCAAATGATGATGTGGATTCAGTCTAACAGAGGTGATATAAGATGAGATAACCTGTCTTCCCCGGGCCTCACAGACCTTGTGTGGACAATGGTTGTGGGTTACTGGGTATAAAGTGTAGATATAAACTTATGTTGTGCAGAAAAGAAAGTTACAGGAAGCTTTAATCTTGACAGTGGTACTCCATAATATAAGTAATAACTTGTGGTACATACACAGTAGTTTGACAAATGTAGTCTTTCCTGGCTGTAAGGTGTGGATGGGTGTGACAAAGATGCTGTTCAGTATGGTGAATAATATAGAAACAAGCACTGCCTTTAAAAGTAGGTCTTATTAGATAAATCTGTATATGCCAATTACCAATTTTTTATGCATAAATGTTATACAGTTTTGATAAGCAGTATGAAAATATTGGTAACTAGATTGGCTTGAAATTATACTTTTTTTTGGTACTGAACAGTCAAAACCTTCAGTTCTATTCCCAATGAGTAGTGCTTGTGGTTTACTAAGATTTTTAACTGGAAATTTCACATATCAATTCCTACTTAATCAAATGCTATAAAGTTAGATGTCCTGTGTCATCTATATCATCAGGAGACAAACTACCTTCGACAAGGCATGGAACTTGTGGTTTGTATATTCTTCTGAGAAATGGCTGTCTCATTACCTGGCTGGAACTGCCCCCATCTCACCTTTAGTATATACAATAATCAATGTCCCTTACAAAGTTTACAACAATTACCGGTAACATCTTGGCGTTCGGTACTATAGGGGTGAAACAGGAACACAAATATAGTATAATCCTGTCAATTATGAGGTCATCGTTACCTTACGTCCCTTGCTGAGTCATACATTAGTGAAAAATCTTGTGGAAATCCATAAACATTCCTAACACCTACTGCTTGACAATATAAAGAATAATATGAAGAGTTTTATATGATGATTTCCATAAATATATTTTATATTTAATTAAACTTATTCAGGCTATATGATTTTGGACAGCACCAGCTTACACTACTATTATCCCTTTTTTTGGAATTGGCATCCCTTTCCAATCCCATTGCCGTTGTGGAGTGGCTTCGGGACCGGAGATTGTGGCCTGACTATTCTGACCTCTTTGAACTGATTACAGATGAGAAAGGGGGCCGGGTGGCTCTGTGGTACATGCTCGGCTTGTGACCTAAAGGTTGCGAGTTTGATCCTGACTCATGGCAGCTTCTTGGTGAGAGGGGTAGTGCTCTCATTAACCCTAGCAGAACTATGTGGTCTATAGATGCCTAGTTCGGAGGGATTATTTAATCACCTTTACAGATGAGAATAATATTGCTCCTGTGTCCTGCTTTACCATTAACCCTCGTGGCCACTGCAGGTACCCAGCAAATATTGCGAAATTTACATTCAAAGTACAAGATATTCCAGACAGTGTATACATAGGTGTGGCCTTCTGTAAGATTAAACCTTACATTCTTCCCACAGTCAGTGCCAAAACTGCTGGAGATTTGGACATTCAGCAAAATACTGTAGATCCACTGCACATTGCCCTCTCTGTGCCTCACTTGGCCTTACCCGTACAAACTGCCCCTCAACAAAATGCATCTGTGAAAACTGCACCCAAGAACATAACGTCTTTTTCTGAGGCTGTCCTGTCTACAAATTTGAATTGGAGGTTGCTGCCCTCTGCTTCAAACATGGCCTAACACTCAAAGAAGCTAGACAAGAAGCCTGTCTCAGAGGCTTCCAACAGGTTGCTCTCTCTCTGCATCTCCACTAACACACCACGTACCATGCCTAGCACTACCTTTCCAACTACTACATACCATTTTCCTTCCTCCACTCATACCTGTTCCTCTCCCACTCCTCTTGTTCCTTCTTCATCTAGTACAATTAACCCTATTACCTCATCCACTCTTCACCCCTCTAACACCCCTTTCCACTTCGCCCACCTGTAGTTCCTTGAGTGCCAGTGACTAATAATTTTTCTTTACTTGACATCCCAACTTCTACTCCTTCAACTTCAGTTCTTGCTTCCCTCCCATGTCCTATTCGTACACAAAACACCAAACGCGCTCATGTGCTTCCCTTCCAAAGCCATCTACTGATCCCACTTCATCTTTAAACACTAAAACTTCTTCCCTACAGCCTCCTGGCAAGAAAACCTTTACCCCCACTGTGTTCTCTCCTTCCCCTAGTGAGACCAATTCTAAGTTGAAGAATTTATAGCAAGATATTTCATTGATGTCTCACTCCCTTTCCCATCCTCTACCCCATTACATTTAACTTTTGAGAATACATGACATATTCCAGCAGAAGTTCATCACTCGCTATGTGACCTTCCTCCTCCCCTTACACCTGTCCCACCTTCTCTCCTGTCCTCTTACCCTTTTCCCCCTCTTTCCCTCCTACCTCTTCAACTGCATCTACCACAAAATCTCTTCTTGATTATACCTGGATTCTCCTTGTGAATCCCTGTTATATTATTCATCCTCTCTCCAAGATCCCTATTGCCCAGTTACTGTCCTTACTTCCATACCTTCTACTTCTGATCCCAGTATTCCTTATCATTATCCTTGGAGGCTGTTCAGAGAAGAATGACCAAGGTAATTCAGAGGCTGAGAAATTTACCCTACAAAGATAGATTAAAACGTCTTAATCACCACTCCCTAGAGAGAAGGAAGGCAAGAGGAGATATGATTGAGGTTTACAAATGGGTAAAAGGAATTAATAAGGGAAACATTGATGATGTTCTAGAAATTAGTCAGGAAATGGGAAATGGGTACCTACAAGCTAGAAAACTTAGATTCAGGGTCAGACATAAGTAGATATTGGTTCACTAACAGTGGTGAACGATTGGAATAGGCTGGGTAGACACGTAGTAAGTGCTGAGTCAATAGGTAGCTTTAATGAGAGTATGGATAGGGATGAAGGGTGGGATGGATAAATATGGATTATTCCAAAAGTGGGGGACAAGGAACTGCCTCGTGTAGGTCATCAACTGGCCTCTTGCAGTCTCCTCAATTCTTATGTTCTTACCGTTCTTCAATAAACCCACATCCTCCATTTGATATAACCATTTCACTATAACTAACCGTTCTTTCCTTCCCTATACTTTGCCTTACCGTTATATCTTTGTCTTTTACCTTAATACAGCGCCATATGACCTTTGATTTTATTTTATTTACAGTAACTCACTCATTCTTTTTCCTATTTCGATCACATTAACCACATGCATCTCCTCTTTCACCTCATCCATAATCTTTCGTCTTTCCACCACCTATTTTCTTCCCAAACCCGCTTCTCAATCAATAAAATCTCTGAACTGTTCTATCTTTCATGCATGTCTTTTTTCTTACTAATATATAACAACTTCAGTAAATAACCTATCAAGTCCCTTCAATACTTAATTATAATTTTATTTAAGCTCCGCGTGGGACTTGTGTGACCATGAATGTGACGTCACAATCCAAGTGTTGCCAGCTAATGGTCCTTTTTTTCTGTTGCCATACGAGTAAAGTTTTGGTTCTGTTGTTGTTATAGTGGTCAGGGTGAAGTGTGGTGCTTCAGGCTGCCAAGATGTCGTCCAGCTGCATAGAAATACCGCTGCGGGATAGTGACGAGGTGAATATGTGGTCTGAGGTTCATTATGGGTAATAAGGAACATAGGTTATAAGAGCCGGGCTTCTTCCTCTTCCTCCAAGCCCCACACTGTCTCATTCTACTTGCATAGTTGTCTTTATTTTCTTATGACCCAGTGGTTGTGGTTGATATAGCATAAATAATAAAAAAAAGATGGAAAGTTTAGTTATAATGGTAGGAATCTAATTTAGTTGGCGTTTACCTGGTTATAGTTAGGGTTTGGCATAGTAGATGCATGGAACGTCAGGTTTTGGATGTACAAGTTAGGTTTTATTGTTTCTGGAACATTAAAGTATCTCCTTACGAAAAAGTATACAAATTTGGTGAAAGAATAATGTCCGTAGAAGACCGCGCAATACTGCTACACAATTACCATACGCATAGGGAAAATTTTAGGTTAACTCTTGTGTATTTAGGAAAGTAAGTGGAAATTGTATGAATGTATGTCATTTTTTCTTGCAAATTTTCAACAGCTTCCTTGATATGTGAATACTGGATGGCTGTAGGTTTTAAGTGATAGAATTCTGCATCACTAGAGCAATGTTCAGTGTTCATGGCTTTGACATACTCAACTTGCCATAGCGTTTGTCAGCTTGTCAGATCTGCCTTGAGCAACAAGGGTTATGACAGTTTTAAGCAAAACTTGGTATACTCATAACTGTAGTGTACTTAAATGGTGTGAATATTTAGGGTCCAAGATTACAGTAGATCAGCAATTCCCAAATAGGGGTAAATTATCCCACTGGGGGTAATTTTGCATTCAGCGAGGGTAACGACAGGCTTCAAGAAAGTTTAGGTGAAAGGGGATGGGGATAATGGGCTTGTTATTAACCATGATATTTGGAAGAATTGGGGTAATGGCCAAAAGTAACTGGGAACCACTGCTGTAGATGAAGGAATAGAGATAGGTGAAGTCTAAGATCAATGATGTAGGAAATGTGTTAGGTTAGATGTTAGGTTTTCAATAGTCTCTATGCCTCGTTCCCTTCAAAAACGTTCCCTAAGGAGATGATCACGGCAGAAGAGCCTCCACGTCTCCCTATCCATAAGCTCCTTCTTTGCTAGTTCAATCCTTCTCCCTTACTCCTTCACCTTATTCTTCCATCTTAAAACTGGCCTTCCTATCCTTCTAGGGCCTTCAGTTTCACTCGCATACACTTCTTCACAAACTCTTCACTCTTCTTTCTCTTCATATTACCAAACCACCTCAAAGTATTTCTTTTCACCCATTTCACTACAACACACTTCACTATTTGCACATCTTTCATACACATTTTCATTGCTCTCACCCTTCCATCTTGTCACGCCACATGCTCTTCTCAGATAACTTATTTCCACACCACGCACTCATGACTGGTGTGCCCTATTCCATGTCCAAATCTGTGATCCATATGTCAATGCTGGCAGGAAAATAATATTCTTTAAACTCTCTTTGCCTCCATCGACACATTTCTTTCTCATAACCTTTGCAAGTCATCCTATGACACCTGGCTTTCACATCTCTTATTTCTCCTTCCATTTCTCCAGGTTTGCATATCATTGTTTCCAAAGTTTCATTCTCGTACATACACTATGAAATTCATTCCTCTTCACTCTCTGCAAACAACTGTGTCATCTGCAAATAGGCAAGCCACCACAGCCCAACCCATTCCATTCATCTTCAGTTTTACACCTACATTCCCCACTTTAGCTTTCATTTATCACTTACACCCATATGAATACTAAACAGCCATGGGGGTAATGAAGGAAGGGTTTAGTTGTAGAGCTATGGGAATGAATATATGAGTGATTGACCAGACAGGTAGTGTTTGGGTGGGATGTACTTTTATTCTCCTTTGGGGGCCTAGGGGCTAAGTGAGAGGAGTGTATATGTATGTATTTACCTAGTTGTAATATACAGGAAAAGAGCTATGCTCGCACTGTCCCATCTCAAAAATCTACTATTATCCAGTTTGCTTTTGAAATCATGAATATTTCTTGCATTGTGTGCATGTATACATGGGTGTGTCTCTTGTATTAGCTAATTACCTTTATTATTATTATTGTTATTATTATTATCATTATTGTGTACATGTTTATTTATTGATCTTCTTTTCCGACAGGTGATTGAGTTGGACTTGAGTCAGCTCCCTGAAGGCGAGGAAGTGCTGGGCATCCTTACTAATGAGAAAGTACCTCTCAACTACTGGGTGGACCTTGCTGTGAGTACTTGAATCCTTAAAAAATTGTTATGATAATTAGTTTATGGGTGTGTCCTCACTTGAACATTTAACTGCAAATAGATAGAACAAGCAAAATATAGTTAGGTGAACAGAAGACACAGAAAACACAAGCCAGTGAATGTTTATGCCATTTCTCAAACCTCAGAAAATATTGAACGGGTTCAGCTCGGCTTGGAGACATGTCGTGAAGCGTTTTGTGTTTTTGGTTAGTTCAAAGTATAATTGTCAAGTGAAAATATACCCTATTGTTTATCATTAGCTTATTGTGCTGAACAGTGACATAGTATTTTAATCAGTAGGATATTTATTTAATGTAATGCCAAATGTATCGGGTGAGGATATTTGGGGATCATTTTAGATTGCAAATGTAGAAATTGGTAGAAATATTATATTATGTATATACACTAAGACAAAAAAAAAGGTAATAACTATACATATTGAGAGCATCTTGCAAAAATTTTATGAAATGATTAATTAATATATATATATAGAGTCCCAATTTCATTTTTAGGTTGAATACTACAAACAGAAGAACGAAGATGACTTTGTACGCATCCTGGAGGCAAGCCGCACTGATGCTAACAGTATTTACCGTGACTCTGAGAAAGACCAGGTGGGAACAGACTGCGTGAATGAGCCAGCAAGGTTTTAATATGTTTGAATTAATACCTATTATATTTACTCATGAATCAATTCTTATTATTTTTGCACACTCTACTTCTTTATTGAGTAAGGCAGAGAGATGTGAATAAGTATGTGGTTAGATAGCTTGTGAGTAAATATGCACTGTAGTGATGCTTCAAAGAGATAAATGGCTAAGTACTTCTTTATAATACCCTGCATGTGTAAGGGAAGGGATTAGTGTTGAGTTATGAAGGAAATAATTGTGCTGGGGTAATGATTATTGCAATAACAATAATAGTAGTTATTATTATTATTGTTGTTTTTATGATAATGATAGTGATAATATTGATCTATTTATATAACTGGTTTATATCCCCATTAAAAGGGGATAGCCAAGACAAGGCATTTAGGGTTCAGGGAGACTTTACTCTCCTCTCCCTCTCTGTGCCTTGTCTTTTGTAGGAGAATACAGAGGAAGGGCTTCTTGAATCCCTTGCTCCATCCAGACATGGCATATCAATGATTATTATTCTATTACAGATGCGGTCTTTCGACACACTGGCTGCATACTATGTTCAAAAAGCCAACAAGGAGAAGGAAAAAACTGTTAAAAAGGACCTCTTCCAGAAAGCCACCTATTTGTACACCACTGCTGACAAGATTATCATGTATGACCAGGTGAGAGGTGAAGGTGAAGGTGAAGGTGCAGCCATTCCGTACCAGTAACACCAAGCAACTGTTCATACAATACTTGTCCCGTAGAGATCAAATTAAGAATATGTCTTTATTTTCTGAATGTTGAAAATTACTACTAAAATGTACATGGCCAGAGGGCTGGGAAACCCTTCCCCTGCAAACCTTGATTTCCATGAAGTGGGTAAAGCAAAGTTGGCCTCATTTTAATTTTGATTATTTAATGTGTTATTATTCTTTCTCCTCTTTCTTTTTATGTTGCCCTTGGATGTCATTTCACAAATGTGGGAGAAGGAAAATTGTTTGAAATAATATTACATCTACTACAAAGGAACTTTTTCTAATCTGAATTTTTTGATCTGAAAATGTGATAGGTTTAACTTTGAGTTTGTACTTTCCATGAAACTTTATTTATAGTTACACATTGCAGTTATTACTTACCTGTGAATGTTTGTCCAGAACCATCTGTTGGGCCGTGCTTACTTCTGCCTCCTGGAAGGGGACAAGATGGAACAGGCTGATGCACAATTCAACTTTGTGCTGAACCAGTCTGCCAACAACATACCATCACTCTTAGGAAAGGCTTGCATTGCTTTTAACAAGAAGGTAAGCACACCATACATTAGGGTATATTTCTGCCTGTTGTCAATCCTTTCCATATAGAGTAAGCCATGAGTGTATGGTAAATTGATGAAGGTCTTAAGATTGTTAGAGGAGAGCGCATTGGAAGCCATTGGTGATGAAAATTTACACATTGATTATTCATTTTCATTTTGATAATTTTTTTAATAGCTTTCACTCAGTTATTATTTTTTCATCAGTAGGATTATTAGGTGTTCATTTTTTTTCCTTACCATCATTTCAGCTTATTACTTTTTCTCAATAGGATTATCGTGGTGCTTTGGCATTTTACAAGAAAGCCTTGCGAACCAATCCTAATTGTCCTGCTGCTGTTCGTCTTGGAATGGGACACTGCTTCATGAAACTTGGTAACCAGGACAAAGCTCGCTTGGCCTTTGAGCGAGCACTGGAGTTGGATAGTATGTGTGTAGGTGCTCTTGTTGGGCTGGCTGTACTGGAGCTCAATGAGAAGAAACCTGAGAACATCCGCCGAGGTGTGCAGATGTTGTCCAAAGCATACAACATTGACTCTACAAACCCCATGGTGCTCAATCACTTGGGTAACCACTTCTTCTTCAAGCAGGTATGTGCACGTAGTTTAAATTGTGATGGACACTGAATGAATGATGCATTAATGCCACTTATCAGAGCTGATCAAAATTATGATGATTCCCACTAACAGGCAATGTTGGCAGGAGGACAACATTATCAACATTGACATTATATATTTTTATATGTTTATATGTTTTTAGATACCCCTTTCCTACATGTGTTTTAAAAGAATCTGATATGGAAAGTGGTTGAGAAAATGATTGGTGGGAGTTGTACAACAAATAAAAAAACATTTCATAGTTATTTGGTAGTTTAGGACCTTACTGTAAACATTAGTTTAAAAATTTGATGAAAATTTCATAAAGCCAATACCTTTCTAAAACAATCAAAAGTTTTTCTATAATGTATCCTGTGGTATATGGAGATAAAACTGAGCATTTATTTTGATTTACAGGACTTCCAAAAAGTGCAACACCTTGGCCTTCATGCCTTCCACAACACTGAGAATGAGTCAATGAGGGCTGAGTCTTGCTACCAGATGGCTCGAGCATTCCATGTACAAGAAGACTACTCCCAAGCATTCCAGTACTACTACCAGGCCACCCAGTATGCTGCCCCTAACTTTGTTCTTCCCCACTATGGACTCGGCCAGATGTATATTAACAGAGGAGACTCAGAAAATGTGAGTTATTCTGCTTTTTGGTGTATGGAAAAACTTGTCCTTGATTTTGATGTGTTTTATGTATGATTTTTATGTATGTATTCCCTTGTAGTAGAGTGACGTAACCTGGTCACACATCAATGGTTAGGTTGGAAGAATATTGCTACTGTCTTCCCTGTTTGTTGTACAGTGTGACTTATGTGGATTGAGTGAGGAGCGCTGGGGAACACGCCTCAGTATGTTTCTCACTACTATGAGAGGCAAAGGGAGATTAGGCTGCTGCAACTTATTCCTTAGGACAATCATGCATGACTCACTGTTTGCAGCCAAGAGATGTCTGTATCAGGCCTTAAATGGTGGCTAAATACCAAAAGAAGTGTTTCGCTCTGCCTCATATTCTTTTCTAATCAAGTTCATCGGGCTATTAGTTAATTGTATGTAACGTGAGTAACCTTATATCATTGTTATTTTAGTTATTTCTATGATATATGTTCTATTAACATGTCTCAAAATTAGAATATATATAAAAATCTGAGGTGTAGCATAATTTAACATAATTTTTCTCATAAGAACATATATTCACTATGAGCATTTTCACCATACACGAGCTTGTATGTCACCCATATAGGCACAAATATGGTGAGTGTATTGTATTTGAATGTTAGTGGTAGGCATCAGGGCCCCTTGTGCACCAATTTTATTTTTTTAATTTTTTTAAAAATTTTTTTTATATACTTTGTGTACCTGAATGCACACACACATATACATACACGTAGATACACACACATATATATTCATGCTCATACAATGATGTTAATGTATTCATCAGGCAGCACAGTGCTTTGAAAAAGTACTAAAGGCACAACCGGGAAACTACGAGACTATGAAGATTCTTGGCTCCTTGTATGCCAGTTCCACTTCACAGAGCAAGAGAGACCTAGCTAAGCAGCATCTTAAAAGGGTATGTTATGTGCAATCAATAACTACTAATCCATTTATTTTGATAATTTGTTTTCAGCTTTGTTTATTCATGAAGTAAAGTTTTTTTTTTAATGACATCTCAACACGTATGGTTTAAGGTGAGGGAGGATGTGTCTATCAAACATGCCACATTGACTTGTATGGTATACCAAATTTTTAATTACCTTTTCATATCAAACATGAACATCAGCTTGTTTTTATTGTGTCCTTCAGTTCATTTGAACAGCAAATTGTATTAGCTTCTCACCTATAGAGAGCAGAAAATCCAGATGACTTTAATCATACGTCAATCCAAAATCAGCTTTTTTCTCACTTTAAAAAGAAAGGTTATTTTTAGATGGGGCATGATTTGAGGTGCATTGTATGGACGTCATAGTATTAACAATTGTGCATTGTATGGACGTCATAGTATTAACAATTGTGCATTGTATGGACGTCATAGTATTAACAATTGTACAACTTGCTCCTTCTGACCCCAGGTGACAGAACAATACAGTGAAGATGTGGAGGCCTGGATTGAGCTGGCACAGATCCTGGAGGGGAGTGATCTGCAAGGCTCCCTCTCTGCATACCACAAGGCTACCAAGCTACTGCAGGAACTTGTGCAAATGGACATCCCTCCAGAGATCCTCAATAACATAGCTGCTCTTCATTTTAGGTGTGTGTGTGTATTTTAACCAGTTGTATTGCATGTATACGATTTGAAATTACTAATTTAATTTGCTCACACCACTTCTATCTCCAATTAATTCTTTAGCTCATTCCATATATATAGATAGATAGATGTAAGGAAATATGAGAGATGGAAACAATACTCCTGTCACTTATGGTTTAATCTGCCTATTTATTCTTTAACTCTCCTATACATCCATATAAGTCTCTTCACCTATTATTTTTGCAGGTTGGGAAACTATGAAGAGGCCCACAAGTACTTCCAGGAGGCATGGGACCGTTGTGAGTCTGAAAAGGAGCAGGACCTCCAGTACTACTCGGCTATCTCAGTTACTATTAAATACAACACTTCCCGCTTGCACGAGATGTTCTGTCAGTATGACAAAGCTGAGAAGCTCTACAAGGAAATCCTGCAAGATCACCCTAATTATGTTGATTGTAAGTTCATGATAAAATTTCCCTTTTATCATCTTTACCTTGAGTGTTCAAAACTCCTGATCCCAAAAAGCATGAGCCATACATGATATTTTTCAAAATTGAATTTGTAAAATATGTTGAACTGTACTTAAGAATAGAAAAGTAAGTTCCCACATACTTTGTTTTGTTGATTCATCATTTATCTTTTTCTCTGAATGGCCACATTTATTTTATTATGATCTCCAACCCATATCTTGCATTCTATTCACATTCATAGCAGCCAGTCATTCATGTATGCTCCTGATTTTTATATAAAACTATCTGAGCATTTACATTTCACATACCATAGTAAGGTGGGAATGGTCTAGTGTATCACATGGGGAAGGGAATTGGCCTATTATATAGTTTATTCTTTTCATATACTGGCTGCAGGTATTTTCCAAAACACCCTTCAGGTAATCCATGATGGTTATGATGCAGCATTCTCTCAATTGTTGGGTCACTCACTCAAAGGATTTTGCATATTGATATGGTGGTTCCCTCTTGAATGGGTATGTGGGTATATGTAGCACTTGTTGTATATAGTGGCAACCTACATTGCCATAATCACGGTTGCATGAATTGACATAACCTTAGATAGAGATTTTGGCAGACATAAAATAATTGTGTTGTGTTCAGAGTCACCCTATCTAGTGTGGTTGTTCTTAAAGTGTTCATCTACTACCTACAGTTTCTTTTGACTACAATTTATACCCTGCTTTCTATAGGTGACTGATGATATTTATCAACTCCAATCCAGGTTACCTTCGCCTTGGGTGCATGGCAAGGGACCGAGGACAGATTTATGATGCATCAGATTGGTACAAAGAAGCTCTACGTATGAACAACGAACACCCTGATGCTTGGTCACTCATGGGAAACCTCCATTTGGCAAAGAATGAATGGGGTCCAGGCCAGAAGAAATTTGAGAGAATTCTTAAAGTATGTTAATGGTTCCAGCACTTTTGGTGGAATGAAACCGTTTTTTGGGGTTTAGGAATACATAGTTTTCTATAGTTGTGTACCTATTAAGTTATTCTTTATACTATATCACCTTATTTCTGGTCTTTGATATATACTTCATTGTAGCTGTAGCTTCACTGTAGCTTTTCTCTAATTACAGAATCCCAGTACCACAAATGACTCGTATTCCCTTATTGCCTTGGGAAACGTATGGCTGACAACACTCCACCAGCCTCACCGGGATAAGGAGAAGGAAAGCAAACACCAGGACCGTGCCCTTGCCATGTACAAGACAGTGCTTAGAGGGGACCCAAGGAGCATATGGGCTGCTAATGGCATAGGTAACTGATGCTTACAAGGTTTAACATTAGCAAATAAACCTGTACCTTGAGGTTTATGGTGCCATAGCCAACCATAATTCCTTGTATTTGCAGGTTTAAAGAGCTTACATGGCTTGGTAAATTTGGCCAAGATATACTTAGATAATATTAGTATGCAATAGTCCCTTATTATCATGCTTTTCAATTTATTTAAAAAAACATGATTTCAGCCAAGAAGTCTAAGTCTGGGAAAACTTTTGTTTATATTAGGTTTAGGTTTGGTTAAAAGTTTGACACAACTTATTAGAATTGGTGCTAAGTGGTTCTCTGGCATACTCATCATGAATATAGACCTCGTTTTCTGATTATTATCAAGTTGTTAAAAAACACAAGAATGGTGAAAGGCAAGGTATAAAAAGAAAAGTTTTGGTAGTCCTCTCTCTCCGTGCTTTTTAGGCATGCAAGTATTTTTCTGATTTATCAAAAAAATAATGGATATTGTGGTGATTATTGGTGGTTGGAGAAGCGTTTCCTATGTATACTTTATGAAAAGACAAGGCACAGAGGGGGAGGGGAGAGTAATGTCTCCATGAACCCTGGTGTGCCTTGTATTGGCTACCCACCTTTAGGGAGATAACAGCCTGGTACATAGATAAATAGTGATTATAGTTAATTATTATTGATTATTATTAATATTCAGTTAAACATGGAGTAATCATGGATGGGTAATACTTGTGTAAGTGTTAATATTTTTTTGTGTCCTCATCATTGTTTTCCTTTTCGTAGGTGCTGTGTTGGCCCACAAAGGTTACATCAATGAGGCGAGAGATATCTTTGCTCAGGTGCGAGAAGCAACAGCTGAATTCAGCGATGTATGGATGAATATTGCTCACATCTATGTTGAGCAAAAGCAGTACATCAATGCTATCCAGATGGTTAGTGTAACATGTGTTGACATTTCTTTATTTATCGATCAACTCTTAGTTATTTGTATCTATGGATGTAAAAAGATGTCATTCTTTTTTGTATGGTGTTTTTGGTAATTTTATTCTTTGAAAATCTTTTTATGAATAGATGGTTCAAGAAATTAGATAATCAGTCTTACTTAGTTTGTTAATACTAATAAAAATCTTTTGATAAGTAAGGATGAAATTCTTTTTTCTATAATTTGCCAGACATAATAAAACTATGTTTCAGTACCTTTAAAAAGTATGATAGGTAATCAATTTCAAAAGTAAACTTTGTGTGAATTATGAATGTTGTCTTCTAAGTTTTATAAAGGCAGTGAACAGCCAGCTTACACAACTGATTTGTAAATTTTGTTTCACAGTATGAAAATTGTCAGAAAAAGTTCTTCAAATACCCCAATGTTGAGGTTCTTGGTTACCTTTCCCGTGCATACTTCAAGGCTGCCAAGCTAAAGGAGGCCAAATATACACTACTAAAGGTAAGTTACAGGATTACTACCATTTACTTAACTTGTATTATTATTTCTTGTATCAACAACAATTATTAGATTTTAGAATTTAAGTAAATGATTATGAGCATTATGTTATTTGACAAACCTATACTTTGTCCCTTGTCAGGCCCGGCACGTAGCTCCACACGACACAGTGATCCTGTACAACTTGGCCCTTGTGCTGCAGCGTCTAGCCATGCAGGTGTTGAGGGATGAGAAGTCATTGCTTAAGACAGTGCTTGCTGCTGTCCATGAGCTGACATTGGCCCAAAAGTGAGTTGTCCCTCATACCCATAACCTAGCCTCATTAACCTGTCACACCTGTCACCTTTGCTGCCCACCCATCCACCACCACCACCACCACCACCACCACCACCACACATACAGTGTATTTTCACATTAGTTTTATTTGTTTTTGCTGTCCCAGTCAGGGTTTGAAGTCAAATTGCCGCATGGGTGACCTGGTTTCTGAATGCAAAAATAGTTTAGTCTTGATAACATCAAATAGGCTGTTGAATACAGTAATATAAATTCCATGTAAATGTTGTATTAAAAAAAAGGTTAAGAGAAAAGTTTGTACAATATTATTGTGCACTTCTGTATGAAAGCTTCATTGCATGAATGGACATTATGCCCCATAGAGTAACTTCCTTTCCAGGTACTTCCAGCACCTGAGTGTCAATGGTGACCGGCTGAAGTATGACCTTGGAGCAGCAGCAGCAGAGGCTAATCAGTGTCGAGACTTACTGTCACAGGCCCAGTACCATGTGGTGCGGGCACGCAAGCAGGATGACGAGGAGAAGGCTTTGCGCCGCAAACAGGATGAGGAACGGCAAGCCCTCAAGCAAAAGGTGGTGGAGGAGCAGCTTAAGAAGGAAGAGAGAAGGAAGCAACTTATGGTGGAGAAGGTAAGCAATGTTACTATGGTAGTGTTGGGGTCATCATTTTGGATTCAAACTTTTGTAGTAGATACATGCTAGACAAGTGCTGCTTGCATTAGCTGCCATTAAGTGAACAAAACCAAAACATGTAAGCATTACATTGTTTGGAGCCTTTTAAAATGATAACACAACAAAAAATTAAATGGCTTTGAAATGGCTTTTATTTATTTATTAATTTTACTGCTGTGGTGGTCTCCCCAAACCCTAGACATAATTCCTGTGGTTTGTTAAAGGTGACAAAAGAGATCTCTCTCCTATACAAAGACAAGGCACAGATGGGGAGGGGAGAGTAATGTCTCCATGAACCCTGGTGTGCCTTGTCTTGGCTACCCTCCTTTAAGGGATTAACAGCCTAGTATATAGATATCGATAGTTATACAATTTGTATTTCTTTCTCAGGTACTTCACCTTTTTCCTATTTTCATATGGCTTGCTGTCTTTATAGTTTTGGCTTTAGTGTTTTACAGCCAGAAGCCCTTCTTGCCACCAAACCTGTATGGGCCAAGTTTCTACAGGCCTGGAACTGGCACTGGGTTGTGTTGCACCTTGAGTGGCTGATTTAATTTCTTTCTCAGTTATTCAGTATCCTCAAATTGATTTATTAGGATTGTTTTATGAAAAAGCATGAAATATAATTGATGTATGTTACTCCTTCTAGATGAAAGCCCGTGAGGAGTACAAGGAGAAAATGAAGAATGCAGTCATCATATCTGAACCAATTGAAACTTCACGTAAGGGAGGACGAGGCAGGAAGCGGGATATGGAGATCTTGTCTGATGGTTCAGGTCGTGGGAGTGGAAATGAAGGAAGGGAACCCAAGAGGAAAAAGGCACGCAGTCGCAAGAAGAATACTGGGTGA
Organism: Metacarcinus magister; assembly: GCA_029783475.1. Taxonomy (NCBI): domain Eukaryota; kingdom Metazoa; phylum Arthropoda; class Malacostraca; order Decapoda; family Cancridae; genus Metacarcinus; species Metacarcinus magister. The sequence continues at coordinate 5,918,526 of JAPQNM010000018.1, forward strand.
GTAATGAGGGCAGAGGTGAGCTAAGGTATACCTGTTTGTTAATGTAAGACACCACTAAAATATGGTGACAGTGTTGTTATTCAATTACTTACAAATTAATTAGCCATAGGAAAGGACTGTGGCTGAGCATAATGATAACTTAATATGTGCAGCAGTATATGATAATTATATTATATCCTGTCTTTTCAAATGACTGTAGCATCCTCTGATTTCTTTTGCTATTTTCTCCATAGAAAAGAAATATTTGTTGATGTTTACACTTCTGTTTATATATTTAAATTTTTATCTGTTCTAACACTTGATCCTTAAGATTTCCCTAAAGTATATGATAGAAAGTTTCCACCTTCTATCTATACACCTAATCTTTGTTCACTCTCTAATCATCCTCCTCCCTAAGATGTATTAACATTGTCCTCCCATTTTGAAAGTCTTCGTCTTGTATCTACAACATATACATATACTCTTATATCCTCCTTGTCATTACTTCCTCACTCTTGTTTGTCTGTTTATGTTGTCATTTCTTGTCTAAATCTATGAATGTAGCATCCTTTTCTAATATTTTTTTTCAACTATCATACTCATAGCCTCTCCTATTTCTTAACGCTGAAACTCATTAATTTTACCTATTAAAAAGTAGAGAATTATCATCAAACTCACTTTTCTCCTTCTCTTTTTCTTTCCCTGAACATCCTGGTTGGCCATGCGTAGCCGGAGCCGCTCCAGAAAGGGTGGCCAGAGTGACGACGATGATGAAGGTGGAAGTGGCCGGAAACGCGGAGGCAAGGGCCGCAAAAAGTCTGAGGAGGGTCTTTCAGCCCGGCAGAAGGGCCGCATTGTCTCCAAGGCCACCATTTCCGACTCTGATGATGACTCTGATGATGAGCGGCTCAAGATTGCCAGTGGATCAGAAAGTGACCACGGTGGCGGTGGGAAGAGCAAGCGACGCAGGGTTGTGTCTGATTCTGGCTCTGGTAGGTCAAGGTCTCGCTCCAGGTCCAGGTCCAGGTCTGGCTCACGGAGAAGTCGGGGCTCCAGGTCTCGCTCAAGGTTTAGGTCATCCTCCAGGTCAAGGTCAAGGTCACACTCAGGCTCCAGGTCACGTAGCCACAGTCGATCCAAGAAAAACAAGTCTGCTTCCAGGTCAAGGTCAAGGAGTGGGTCAAGATCAGCCTCCAGGTCAAAATCAAGATCACCTGCCCAGTCAAGAACAGGATCAGCCAGGTCAAGATCAGGGTCACCAAGATCCAAGTCCAGGTCTAAGTCTAGATCTAGGTCACCAGCACAATCCAGGACAGGATCAAGGTCTCCTCGGTCTACATCTCGTTCACCTGCCAGGTCAAGATCTGGGTCTCGGTCACCTGCCAGGTCGAGGTCTGGATCCAGGTCACCTGCCAGGTCAAAATCTGGGTCCCGGTCACCTGCCAGGTCAAGATCTGGTTCCAGGTCACCTGCCAGGTCAAAATCTGGCTCCAGGTCACCTGCCAGGTCAAGATCTGGCTCCAGGTCACCTGCCAGGTCAAGATCTGGCTCCAGGTCACCTGCCAGGTCAAAATCTGGCTCCAGGTCACCTGCCAGGTCAAGATCTGGATCCAGGTCACCTGCCAGGTCAAGATCTGGGTCCCGATCACCTGCTAGGTCGAGGTCTGGATCTAGGTCACCTGCCAGGTCAAAATCAGGCTCCCCAAGGTCACGTTCAGGGTCACCCTCACCCACCCGATCCAGGTCAGGTTCCCCCAAATCACCAGCTAATTCTCACTCCGGGTCAGAGGTAGGTGGTGGGAGTGACAGTGAGTGATGACATCCAACCTGCATGTGGCTTGGTGGTAGTTTGATCCAGATTTTCAACTTGTCAACTATATGCATAAAGGAGGGTTATGTGTTTAAGGTTTGATTGGACGTGTTGACAGGTTATGTTTTTTTGAGGAGGAACTTTGGAAGTCACATATAGAATGGTGATATCAATACTGAAGCATCTTTGTTGTTGACTCCACCTCAGTTCCTAGCAAATCAAATGTATTGGGAGACTGTCTGTTTGTAGGTGAAGCATGTTTATACAGTGCTGCTGGTGAGCAATATTATGACTTTGTTTCAATCAATCTATCTATCTATCTAACACCCATTCCCAAGAATTTCCTCCCATCACCCTCCAGTCATCTCATTTTCCTTTCTGTCCCTTCTCTCACATACTCTAGCACTGTTCTTCCAATTCAATAGAGGTACTGTAGCACAACTTAGGGATGGTAAAATAAGGCAGGCTAGACAGATTACTAAATGGAAAGAAACAAAATAGGAAGTATGGCTGGGATGGCTTGGAATATACGACAGCCAGTAGAGATGAGTAAAGGAGGTTGGAGGAAGTCTTTGTCATGCAGTGGAATCATAGAGGCATGTGATGATGATAATAATGACTAGCACTCTCTCCACTCATTTCACTGGAGTCGTCTTCTTGGACCTATCACATGTACCATACTCATATATACTATCTTAGTTTTTTAACTTTTTGCCATTCTTTTCATGTGGACAAACCACCTTAAGTTATTGTGCTTGACTCCCTCAACCACTCCACACTTCATTCATTCACCTCAACTAGATATAATATAATATACATGCATTAATTTCTTTCACCATCCAGTTTGAGAATCACTGGTATAGTATCAAGCAGGTTGATATTGTGACAAGATGTATTGGAGAAGGATCTACTACAATTTTGCAAGTTTTATTGGTGTAATTTAAAAAAAGAAGTTTTGTAGAATGGAGATTTTTCGTTTGACCATAAAATATTTCTTACTGGATTGATACCTTTGGCCTACGCATTACTCATAGACATGAAGTAAGTGGCCGTAGAAGTAAAAACCTTAGAAATTTCTAACGAGATGCAGAACTTCAACCTTCTAGAATCATTCCACTTACATAACAGAATAGATGTATTACATTATTGTGTGTGGTCTATGTAGAAGGTTGGAGTGTTGAAGACCTATTCATGCCTCACGTTAAAGTGAAGGATTTTTGTCTGTTACTGAATAAGGTGTTTTAGACATGTCAACCAATAAAGGTTGATTATTAATTTTGTCTTCTGACTCCCCATGAATATAGCATTTGAGACTTACTAGTGGTAACATTGGCTCCTCGTCCCTTGCTGGGAGGCTAAGGTTACAGCTCACATTGATTACATGTTCATTGCTCATTGTTATCAGGCAGACATACACACCTGTTGCCTTTTGATCAGGTGTTTGCTGTGAGACAGGCAGTGGTGTCCTGGCATTTCTGGCGCCCTAGGCAAGAACATGCAAAGGTGCCCCCCCCCAAGCCCCATGGGAACAAAATGAACCTGTATAGCCTGTACCATTTTTACTTTTAGACACACTGAGATCATAGGAGATATTTAAAATAAAACGCAAATTAAGTACCCCTTCATTTATTGTTCTGTGATTCAGGGATGAACAAATTCTCTTCGCAACAAAAACCACAAATAAATGTTATCATGTATGAATAGTAATATGATTCCAAAACATATTGCAAACAAAATAGATATAAAAATATACTGTACACAAAATAGATTAAAAAAATAATAAATCACACAATCTAGCTATATAAAGAAATAAAATTGCCAACTAGCAAATGGCAAAATAAAAAAATTTAGTTTAGAAGCTTTAAGAGTAGCAGTTTTATTATTAAAACCTGATCCTCCTGGCTTTTCTTGAGGCAAAGTCATCAATGATGTTATCATAAGAAATCTTAGACTCGACCTGATTAATACTAATGACAGCAAGGTCGCTGAGGCGGTCTTGCATCATGGTGGACCCCAGGTAAGTTTTGATGAGCTTGAGCTTGGAAAAACTCCTCTCTACTCCAGCCACTGTCACTGGCAGGGTAACAGCAACTCTGAGGGCGACCCAGAGATCTCTGTGAGCTACTTTTCATGGATGAAAGTCAGCAGCTCAAGTGCTGTCATGTTTGTAGATGGCAGTTCAGGCAAATTCTTCAGCTCTTGTGCCAGCTCTTTTCCATCTACATCAGATTGTCCTCCATAACTTAAGCTGTTACTGAGGGTTACTGATTGCTTTGTCAGTTCCGCATTTGACAAGTTTTGGAAGCTTGTGAGCACACCAAACCTGTCTCACTTCTCTCAAGGTCTGCATTCTTTTCTGTAGTGATGAGATAGCAGCATCCACTACCACATTGAAAAAGATCACCTCCAATGTTTTAACCCGTAGAGTACGCAATAGGGGTTTCCCAGTCCATCTGTGGGTGCGCAATTATGACTATATTATGAAGTTCCTACAGGCACTCGCACGCTCTCCAGCCTGAGCTGTAGCTCGCACTCTACGGGTTAAGAGCATCATTGATGGGTTCATCAGGGGACTCATAGGAGAAGTGTTTCTTCGTGGATCTTAGCCTTTTTAGCTGGAGAACAGCCTCCACCTTCATGTCATTGCACATGTCCATGGCTGAAATTTGTGCATCCACAAAACCTGTTTGCTAAGCCTTGTCAGTGCTAGCAGCGGATTTGTTAGGTTTTATGAGACACTTTTTGCTATCGTCTGTTAGTAAACATTGCTTGTTAAGGCCTTAATACAAAGTTACTGATTGTCGTATTACAGCTGACTGACCATGCTGTGTCGCCCCTTGCCACAACTGGCGCCCTAGGCGGCTACCTATTTCGCCTATGTCCAGGACCGCCACTGGAGACAGGTGTGTGAAAAGCTTTTGGCAAAAGGAAAATAAAGTATTTGGCTTTTATGAACTTTGAAAAAGCATATGGGCTAGATTGCAGGCTGCTAAAAGGTGTGAAAAGTTTCTATGTGTAGGAGTGGGAAATAAAATGAGTAAGTGGTTTCCTTTTCTTCAATTAAAAGACAGGCGCAGAGTGGGAGGGGAAAGTAATATCTCCCTGGACCCTAAACTTTGCTACCCCATTTTTAAGGAGGGATATTTAGCTTTGTATATAGATATTATTATTATTATCATCACAATTACTATCCTAATTATTATTATTATTATTATTATTATTGTTATCATTATTACTATCATTGTTATCACTATTATTATTATTATTATTATTATTATTATAATAATAATAATAATAATTATTATAATAATAATTATTATTATTATTATAATAATAATTATTATTATAATAATAATAATTATTATTATTATTATTATCATCATTATTATTATGTTATTATTATTGTTTTATTGTTATTTTTTTTTTTTACTTCAACCCTTATTTTCTCGTTTAGAATTTAGTTGTGTTGAACTTAGTGAAACACACTTCAAAGCCACAACTGCTCTACTGTTTCACAAAGTAAAATATTCACAACAGTTATATAGAAAAAATTTTGTCATGCATGTCAGCTGAAAGCAGCCAGCAGCGAGGTTATTATTTCACATTTGACAGAATGCGGGGATATGTAAATGTTTTGTCATTAATTTAAGTAACATTCGACTTGCTAACGGTTACAGGTTCAAGCTTCTGTGTAGCTGATCACACCTTGGTATTTCCCAGGAAGCCACTATCACGACCACGGTCAGGTGTGCCAGTATCAGCACACGTGTGTCTAAAACGTGAATAACAACAGTACTGGATATTATCGCTCTCTCTCTCTCTCTCTCTCTCTCTCTCTCTCTCTCTCTCTCTCTCTCTCTCTCTCTCTCTCTCTCTCTCTCTCTCTCTCTCCCTCTCCCTCTCCCTCTCTCTCTCTCTCTCTCTCTCTCTCTCTCTCTCTATATATATATATATATATATATATATATATATATATATATATATATATATATATATATATATATATATATATAAGGGAGAGCTGGGTAAGTTGAGCCATGGGGTAAGTTGAGCCACAGGCTTTTACTCATATTTGAAAAGCTGGACCAAAGAACTAACGTCATATATGGGGAAGCAATAACACTACTCCAACCCTCCCCACATTGTTTCAAGCCTAGCAGCAGACGCTGATGAGCTGCCCCATATATATATATATATATATATATATATATATATATATATATATATATATATAAATATATATATATATATATATATATATATATATATATATATATATATATACATATAATTATATATATATATATATATATATATATATATATATATATATGTATATATATATATATATATATATATATATATATATATATATATATATATTTATTATTTCAGTGTTGAGTGTACTATTGATAGACAGGTAGTGTAGAGGTTGTCACCCTCGTCGTCAGTATTACTCAAGCTACTAGTTATCACACACACACACACACACACACACACACTACCGGTCACCACCAACACCATCATGCCCATACATGGCGTTACTATACATCAATCCTACGACGTTTAAGTGGTTAACAATAAGCTAGATGGCTTTTACTTCTCTCTTTGATTTGAATGTTCTGTATTAAACGAGGGACGTCCTTACATCGATTCTCCTCAGATTGAGCGACACAAACACGTATAAGTCTTGTCCTATACGTGGAGGTTGTATTGAAGCTAAATGTGCCTTCATATATATTAGGTTTCATATTGCCTGAAGATGATACTGAGGGCAACACTAACCTATAAGATAAACAAAAATAACAATTAAAAAAAACTTTGTAATTGGATACGTGCAAATTTCAGCTGGAACTTTTTCAACTACAGCAAATATTAGACTATGACAAGATAGTTATCATTGATGATGAAGTAAATAGCTATATTTATTCATATATAGGCTGACAACCCCTTTAGATGGCAGGGATAGACTTAAAACATCAACCAAACATACATTCACTCGCACTCCCTTATTGCGTCTTTGCCTCTAGACTTCTATAATTAAAGAAAGGGCCAATTGTCACTGTACCACACTCGATCAAGGTCAGTCTCGCAGCAAAACCGCCGATTTCCGAAGCAGGGCCTCCTGACCATTTTAGTTGCTATTCTTTGTATTCTTTCCAATTTCAACACATGTTTTTTTCCTTCTTTTCGTGTGAGGACGATATTATATCTGCATACTTCAGTTTGGGTTTAATAATCATAGTAATTATTTTTCTCATCATATGTTTATCTAGGAGGTGAATAGTCATCCGTATATTTCTTAGCATCATGAATGCGTCACCAAATATGTAATGTATATGTTTCTCTGGTGGTAAGTTGTCCTGTAATTATTACCACTCAAAGCTTTCTCTTCTCTTTCTATATCTTATCTATATCTTATTCTATATATTTTTTTCATATCTTGATAATTTGAATAATATTAAAACTAATTTATCTAACTGTTTATTCCTTCTATCATGTCATTTACATATACAATAACATTATCGGTGCAAAAACTGATCCGTGTGGTACTTCACTTTTCACTTCCATCCATTCTGATTTTCATTCTTAACTACTGATTTCATTTCTTCGACTTTTAGGTAGTCTTCCATACAGTTCTTAATTGTTCCCTTCAGTGTTCTAGTGTTTTCCAACTTCCATAATAATCTCTGCGGAACATTATCAAATGCCCTTTTTTCTAAGTGTGTGTGTGTGTGTGTGTGTGTGTGTGGTGTGTGTGTGTAGATTGATACATAGATAGATAAATACATACATAGATAGGTAAATAAATAAATAGGTTAATAGTCATATGAAATAGAATATGATAAAACAGTTGCAAGTACGTTTCATATATTACTCACTGCCAGCCTCGGCGTGGGTTGTGATTTTGTGACGCCGGACAGGTGGGGATGACAGGTGATTAAAGGCTGCCTCCCGAGGACAGCAGACTCACTAGAGAGGTGACCACGGTGGTGTGCACATCACTCTTGTCTCTACCCTTCAAGGCCATTCAATCCTCAGGTTCTCCATCACAACTAGGTGAGACTATTAGGTTAACAATTAATGTAGGGGTCTAACACACCTTATATGTTTTCAAAATTATAACATGTTTCGTAACGATAATTATGTTGTATCTATCATCATCTTAATTTAACTTTGCAATAGGGAGCCCAAATGTGAATTAAACTAGTTTCGTCACGACTAACAGCGTCCCACATTTTGGCAAAACTTCCCGTAACTACTGCGTCATTACTGTTCCATGTGATATTAATCTTAATTGCTTCGACCCATACTGTTTTTCGTAATAGTATTTGAATAATGTGGTGTTGTCTTAATTCTAACAATAACATTCATATTTATCAGTGACCAGCTTTAAGAAAGTTAATGTTTTCGTTTGTGACCGAGGAAAGTGTCTACATATAATTATGAAGTATTTTGTTAAAAGGATTAAAAACTCATTATTGACCTCTCTCTCTCTCTCTCTCTCTCTCTCTCTCTCTCTCCAGCCGTGATGCGATCGTTGTGCCTGGCTGTGGGGATGCTGCTGCTGGCTGCCGTGTAAGTCTTTTATCTATTTAATTTATAGTATATGTTTTTAGTCAGCTGGAATACACGATATTCTAACTCAATAGCTTACGTTGGCAAGTTGTAGTGAACGATAGAAACTAAAGCATCTTTTGAAACCAACTTTTTGAACGTACTGCGTCTCTGACCCTTGACCTTTCAGATGCTCCGGGACATCAGACTGCGACATGGATCTCGAGTGTGATAAAATCCGCTGCGGGATACCTCGCTGTTCCGCTGGCTACACACTGGGGATACAACCTTGTTCCTGCTGTCTTAGCTGTGTCCCCGTGAGTGAGACATCTTGCAACATGCACAGAGAGAGAGAGAGAGAGAGAGAGAGAGAGAGAGAGAGAGAGAGAGTACTTTGAAATGACAATAGTTTATAATTACTAGAATAATAATGATATAGTATAATAATAGTTTAGGAGCCCAGTAGTACCTCAATATTTATTATTTTTTTTCTTGACTGGATGGGCCGCCCCGAAAAAGAGGTGAAGCTATCTTATGACTTCAAAACACTTGATCCATTTGGAGATCACTGCTGCCTAGAACTGCTGATGCCTGTTTATTCTCATTCTTTTATTTCCTTGCAGAATTTGGACGATCAGAATCAGATTCCTACAGGTAAGGATATTTATGTGTGTGTGTGTGTGTGTGTGTGTGTGTTTTGACTACGGTCCTCAATCCCAGTGGTAGTACAACGAACAACTGAATAACCATCCTAGCTTGGAGATCTCACCACTGCTCACCACTGTAAAGCCTCGAATTTCAAACCTGACAAATTTATATAAAGGGGTGGTTTGTTTGTTAGTATGTTAGCAACTTCCTGACAACATCATCCATCGCAACCTCACGAAATTTTATGAACATGGCCCCCTATCCAAGAGCTCGATTCCATTACATTTTGAAAGGTTAAAGCCAAAGGTAAAGGTTAGGAATATAAAAAATCGCAATGAGTGCCACCTTCAGCGCGCCCAACTTCTAGCTGGCCCCTAACCTACAGGATTTAAAAAAAAACTCAAAATGTCACGCGCCGTCAGCCATCACCCTCTCCGAAAGAGCTTAGAGCTCATAGAGACGGATATATGACCTCTCGCTCATCACACACACCCATCCCCCTGCTCAGGAGGGACAGTAGCCACTCCCTGAGTTCCTGTCAGTGAAAAATCATTAGCGACCTGAGCTGGGTTTGCATCCATGCCTTGCCGGGTGATAGGCGGGGACGTTAATCACTGAACAGGAGTGGTGTGTGTGTGTGTGTGTGTAATTACCTAGTTGTATTTACCTATAGTATCCTGTATTTACCTATAGTATCCTGTATTTACCTAGTGTGTGTGAGTTACAAAAACGCTTAATATAAAGTATAGCAACTATTGTTGTAGAATAATGTTTAAAAATAATGACTTGTTTGCTCATGATTTCTGCTACATAACAACACCTTAATCCGGTTTAACACTAAAGACATATATCTTGATCTATATTTATCAATGTTTCTCTTTTCTTGTCACAGGAAACCAGTTGAGGTACAAGAGAAGTTTTAGGCGCAGGGGTGGACAGGCACATCTCACATCAACAACATTTGGACACGCAGCTGCGGGCAATTTAGTCCCTACAAAATACCAACACTTGCTGAAGCAGCTGAACGGCCGCTGAATAGACCTACAAAACAGTTAACATACAGGACATGTGCTGACGGAATACAATTTATGGATTTGGTGATGGATTAAAAACTTTCTTCAGATTAAATGCAAAACATTATAGTTTAATGATTCCTGATGTGTGTGTGTATGTGTGTGTGTGTGTGTGTAAGGAAGGTAGCAAAGCTTAGTTTTCTTGGTCAGTGGATCCATGGCTGGAAATTTAAGCAAATAAATACTATATTATGCAGTCACACGATTCCTATTTTCAGTATCAGATAGTTAAATTTCCTTTACCTTCCTTTGCAACATAAAATGATTCTTGTTTGTGTGACATCGTACACTTATGTGTAAAGCAGGTATGGTACTTGGTGTAAAGTGAACAGATGGTTAAACTACTCTGTATGTCACCTTAGTCCAATAAGATTTACTAGCATCTTAGTAAGACTTTATTAATCTCTCTAATTAATTGGTAAGTAAGTGCCAGACATCTGAGATTATATGGCACAACCTCTTACAGTGAAGGCCGTGAAAAACCTCCCCATCTCCTTCATGTTGCCTTCTCATGCGCTGCTGCCTGTAGGCTGTATGTATTAGTATCGTTAGGAACACCAAAGAGACAAAATCTATATTAGGGGAAAACATAATGAATAACACCTAAAAAATCACCAGCTGTCTGACGCTTGTATATTGTTTTTCCTTAAAACAGTTCAATAGTTCCTATCTTTCAACTTCTTTTACGACGTTCCTGAACACTCAACTAAACAAACTGAAATATCCAGTCTACGGGTAATATTTAATCGGGGATACCAATAGATTAATATTATCATGAAGTTATCAATTATAATGGACTAAACTATCAGGTGAACTAGATAATATTACAAACCTTCCCCTGTACAAGACTAGCCGAGGGCGGTGAGGTGAGGGACGGACTGCAGAAAAACAGGTGATCGCATGTACACCACATACACACGGACAGTCACACACACGCACACATCTTCCCGGCAGCAGCTGTGTACAAGTTCTCGTTTATAATTGTGTGTATGGTCATGGGTGAGGGTGTAGACGGACCAGTACAGATAACACTACACTGAGGTCTGTGCTGACTGGGGAGAGGAAGTGATGGAAATGCCGTGACTGCTGTTGTGTTGTGTTGTGTTCCTGAAGGTAAACTATAACTCCGCCACATTGTTTTTTATCCACCCATTACTTTTTGTTCTGTTATATTATTTTTCTGTTGTGTTACATTGTTCTCATCATCACTTTTTTTTCTGATAATCTTTTTATTTTTTATTTTTTATCAGGTGTTTCCGTTAGCTGATCACCCGTTTCCATCTCACTCTCCTCTGCCTCTTCCTATATCACCAATTAACTTCATACTCTCCCTCACTGCATTCATAAACCTCTTTGACCTTCCTCTTCCTCCTCCTCTTCCCTCCCTGGGCTCCATCCTAAACATCCTTCTCCCAACATAACTAGTTTCCTTCAATTAGAAATTAGTTGCCCTGGATTAGTACATTTCTTGGGTAATATGGAGATAACATTAGCGTCTTCTCCCGAGGTTAATACTTACATGTCAGATATAATTAAGGTTGCAGAATATCATGTAATATATATATCAACTTCCGGAAACTTGTTAAAGCACATTAGTCCTAACCTTGAAATTAGTAGGCTAACCTTATCTCCATATTATCCCATTTCTCAAGGGTTAGGTTAATGAAAGTAGTGGTTGATGTCTCAGAGTGGTCCTGGTGAAGTACATTGTGGTGTCCCCCAGGGTTCTGTTTTTGGGCCCACTCTGTTTATATACATAACATTGATGACTTGAAAATATGTATTATAATCTAGACTCCTTACCTCCTTTATTTTGCTTAGTTTGTCTTCCAATCAACAAGACGTGTGGGTGTGATAGCGGGATCCTGTATCTTGCCACCCCACAATGGCCCGATGTGCATTATGTGAGCCAATATTTAGAAACTTTTAAATTAACCAAACTGAATATTTTGTAACATGAGCCTACCTAACCTGCAACACTTCACATCAGTCTCCTGCACTATGACGGAGTGGAAGGTTATCACGCTGTCTCACGTAAAAGTGTTAAACTTTCCAAGATCAGCCTTAATTTGCAGAGCCAGTTCAATATTGAAATTACTCAGAATCACAATGTTATAGGTAAAAATTTATTATGTTCTGGATATAGTTTTCCATAATATTACCAACATTTAAAATTACTAATAAATAAAGTAAATAGAGACACTGGATTTGTGACCTTGTACCTAACTCATATCTGTCCGGTAATAGAATGTTCCTCAGTGGTTTGGTATACTGGGTGTGAGGGTGACTTCAGGTGGTGCTGCATCAGTGGATGAAGCACATTGCTACCTTACATAACTACAGCATTCGGCTTGTCACCCTTGACCAATACTCAGTCCATGGAGTGTTGCCTAGGGCTGACCTCATAAAGGGATGGAAAATCTTCAATGGAATATCCCTCATTGAGCCCTTGAATGCCTTTGAGGTTTAGACAGATTAAAAGACGCGTGGATATCCTCTGGAAATATTTGAGCATCATGCTGAATGAGATAAGTACGTAATACATTTTTTTAAATTATTGGCCTTTAGAATAATCCACTCAACAATTTTCCCTTAATTTGCCCGAATGCAAGAGGTGATTAGTAGGCTACAAATAGTTATCACCTGTGCAACAACACACTATGCAGTACATATCATAAATATTCTTACATTCATACATGTGCCACAGACTGCTGGTGTGTTGACAAAACTGAAAGAAAGAGGAGACTTGATTATAATATGTATAAATTGATGAACAATCTGGAGGAAACATTTAGTAAATACCTAATAATGACAAGATATTTGAGATAAAAAAAAAAGTGGGGGCACACACTGTAGCTGCATGTACCTGTGGCCGTTCATCTTCCATCGCATCGACCTTTGAGCCTGTGGTGGAAATTACTCTGTTAACCTCACAGGGCCACTGTGACATCCGAGTTTCCACAGTTTATCTTCCCCAGGTTGCATTTATCAACCAACCTGTTTTTAGGAGGATGAACAGCCGAGTGAACTGTGCGCTGACTGCTTTTGTTATTTGAGGGAACAAGAATAAATAAGCAAAAAGAAATTTGCTTCAATGATACAAGAAAATACAACTTTTCCCAGAGAAGTATAGATACTTGGAATTGATTGAAGGAAGAGGTGATAATGGCAAATGGAATTACAACAGCTTAAGGAAAAACTGGACAAATATAGATACGGAGACCGGACCACTCAAGTGTAGCTCAGGCCCTGTACACTACAACTAGGTAAATACACACACACTCCTGTAGTTCAGTGATTAACGTCCCTGCTTGTCATCCGGCAAAGTGTTGGTTTGAACCCTGCTCAGGTTGCTAAGGACTTTCCATTGACAACGAGAGGTTACTGTCCTCTTTGAGCAAGAGGATGAGTGTGTGTGATGTGTGACAGGTCTCAACTTTACTCATAGAGCTCTGAGCTCTTTCGGGGATGGTAATGGCTGATAATAACGAGTCCAGTGCGTGACCCTCCAGACTATGGTGAATAACACACTCACACACAAACACAGCCTTTCTCATGGTTTAGTGGTTAATGTCCTTGCCTTCCACCTAGCATGGCGTGGGTTCGAACCCTGCTCAGGTCGCTAAGGATTTTTTACTGACGGGGAGTGGTTACTGTCCCCTTTGAGCAAGGGAATGGGGGTGTGTAATGTGTGAGAGGTTTCAGCTTTACCCATAGATCCGTCGTTATGAGCTCTAAGCTCCTTAGGAGAGGATAATATTTAACGATTATGAGTCCAGTGCATGATCCTCCAGACCATGGTGATAACACACATGACATAACAATAATACATAATAACATGTCTGAGGTGTCATTTGATTTAATTTCATGTTTTTTCCCACAGAACATGTGAAGGGAATGTTCAGCAGTCATGAGCAGCTTGTGAAGCGTTCAGGCAAGAAAGGAGTCGACCGCCCACAGTACCTGAAAGAGCTGGCTGAAGAATTTCTTGCCTCTGACAATTTAGGTAGTGTTACAGTTTGTATGTACATATGGAGTTGAGATGAGGTGGTGGGGTGAGGTATCATGACGGGAGCTGCTAAAGTTTTGATTGATTTTATGCCCTGCAATGTGTTACATTTTATACTTGAATGTCAGTAAGAAAAGTAAAATATTGGTAAGTGAGATTTATTGATACTGGAAAACTTACTTGAAATGAGAAGGGATTTAGCAGTTAAATGACAAGACCTATAAATACAACTATATTGTGAAGTGAAGCTTCCTGTGCTGTAACTAATTTCATATTTCATTTCAGATTGTAAAAAACAAGTATTAGCAAACCTTGCTAATTTTGCCTATGACCCCATCAACTACCAATGGTTTAGGAGGCTGAAGATAATTGATATCTTCCTTGGTCAGGCATCTGAAGGGACTTCAGATTTATGCAGCTTTGCAGTGGCTGGACTTTGTAACCTTGCACTAGGTCAGTATTTTGTGTGTTGATAGGACTACAATATTAAATGTCTTTCTTCTTCTGACATTTAGTTTGTTGGTCAATTGATGATTAATTGGCAAATTAGTTTAAACATGTGTTAACTAGGATCTTCACCTCTGGTGTTTTTGTTCACCAGTTTCCTTAGAGCTGTACCAACCTATTGGTGTGATAGTGTTTTTTATTGACTACCTTTCTATCTTGGCCATAAGGATTTACTTTGCTTGGTTTACAACCAAGTAGTTTACAAACTATGTGAAGAAAGTGTATATGAGTGAAATTGAGAAGTGTAGAAGGAGAGGAAGGCCAGTTGTAAGATGGAAGTATAGGGTAAAGGGGTAGGTGCATGGTAGAGGTGCTGATAGAGGGAGAGGACTTGAACAAGGAAGGAAGGAATGTGTGGATAGGGAGAGGTGGAGGCTCTTCTGCTGTGGTCATCCTGTTGGGGGACGTTTCTGGAGGAAACAAGGCGGCAGAAACTATTCAAGATCTTCATGTGACACATTAATCATATAGATTTTTTATTTTATATCAGATTTGGAAAACAAGGTGTACATTCTCAAAAATGGTGGTGTGGCTCTACTTTATGAGTACCTGCTGATGGAAGATGAGGCAGTGGTCACCTCAGCTATAACAACTCTGATGTTTCTTGTCACTCCTGAGTCCAAGTCTGGTGAGTGGGATTCGATGGCACATTTGAATAAGCTTCCTTCACTACACAATTACACAATATTACATACTTACATTTAAGTGGGCTAAAGTTTCTGTTCCCTTAACCCTTAAATGATTGCCATTGTTTTCATAGAACATTCTCAAAACAACTTAAAAAACAGCTATTGACCATTGTTTTGTTTTTCATATGAAAAGAAATATCAAAACTCACCGAACATAGCAGTGAATTTTGAATTATGATGCATGTAATAGTCACGCTAGTTAGTGTGAAAGAGATATTTATGACATGCTGGCGGGGGAGGCGGTGGTCTAGTGGCTAACGGTCGGGCATACCGGCTCAGGGTCCCGCGTTCGAGCCTCGGCACAGGCTGGCCACTTTTCTTCGTTACTACCGCCGAGTGGCATAAGATCACCCACATACTGCCATAACACCATCCTCGCCGGGACTGCAACGTTATATGCGCGAGGAGCTTCCGCTGGCAGCATGAGCCTATCAATAAGAAGAAACAAGGCGTCACTAAAAAATCTAACCCGCGCTACTAACGGGCGGAAGCCAACCATGTAAGGTCTCCCTGAAGTCTACCGGCGCCATGGGTAAAAAGATGAAAAAAAAAAAAAAAAAATGTACTCTGGGCAGCTCTGAGGTGACCCCACTGTCACTGCTGGCAATATATTCCTCATCATTGTCATCACTATATTCAAAATAATCTTCCATTTCATAGTTACATTCCCCAAAATTAGATAGTTCCAGTTTTTTCGTTGCCATTAGCATCCTTTCCTTCCATTTTGTGATGGTGTTTTTGTGTATTTACTTGAGAAGTGCTCAGCCTGGCTTGGGCTCCATGGCAGCTCAGTGATGACTATTGGTCTTATCTAAAGTTTGCAAGGGTCAGCAAGACTGCCATACAACACAAGTGAAAGAACCCACAAAAGTTTTACCAAATATTCAAAATTAATGGCCCACAAAAACCTGATTTTGTAAATGATGACCATATGTGCTATACAGAAGAAGGGAGATAAAACATTACCGGTTAACTACAGACCAAGTGGCCTCACATCTGTAGTTAATAAGTTAATGGAAACTATAATACGTGATAAACTAGTGAGTTTCCTTGAAGAAAATATGATTAGTAATACTCAACATGGCTTTCGTAACAAACGCTTTTGCTTAACGAATCTCCTTGACTTTTATAATGATGTATTCAATTTTTATGACAAGACAAAAGCGGTAGATATGATTCATCTTGACTTTCAAAAAGTGTTTGACAGTTCCCTATAAACGATTACTAAAAAAAGTAGAGTTACATGGTATAGCTTGGAAAACTCTTTAATGACTTGAAGACAACGTGTTGTGATAAACTGTAAATCATCTAACTGGCGAGATGTTATAAGCGGTGTACCACAGGACTCAGTACTTTTTCTAATTTATGCCATGAAGACCTCATCTGTAAGATTTGTATTCCTTTGTACAACCACATAGGTAGTCCATCATTGCTTTATCCACTACTCTTCCTTTGTCGTATCTCATCCATGTTTACCTGTGTATAACTTTCTTGAACAAGGTATTTACAACCACCATTTCTCTCTACACAGTTCTATCATTCTTTCTCCACTTTTATTTCTCCAAGGTATACCATGCCTACCAACCATGTCTTCAACTACCTCATCACCAATATGAGCATTTCAATTTCATATATATATATATATATATATATATATATATATATATATATATATATATATATATATATATATATATATATATATATATATATATGAGTGTGTGTTCCTTTATATATATATATATATATATATATATATATATATATATCATTAACTGTTGGCACCAGTAGGCATATGGAGGCACAGATGGACTTGCCTCGCCTGTTATTTGGTGTAGGTTTTTAAAATTTTTATAGTGACACCTCGAATGATTAAGTTCTCTCATGAATATGTTGAGAACAAGTGAGGCTTGTTACTGCTACAGCCTCAGATGCATATTAACGTTGTAAGTCCTGTCTGAGGACAGTATGGCAGCAATTTGGGTAGTCTTTGGCCACTCGGCGGTGATATCAAATATTAAAAAGTGTTCAGCGGATATCGGGGATTCGAACCCGGAACCCTAGGCTCCCATGCCCGAACGCTGACCACTGCACCACCGCCTCCCTGTGTTTTTATGCTAATAATTAATTGATATTTTTGAAATTGATATATGTATATATTTGTTTTCAGAGATAACTAGTACAAAGGTGCTGAAGCAAATGTTAAATAGAGCCAAAAGTGATAATCCCAGAATCCAAAACTTGGCCAAAATATTTATTTCGGATTACTGCACACCAGAGCAAGTGAGAGAAGCTGAGGAAACAGTGTAGAAGTGGAAAGAAAGTTATGCTTAAAGTTGTTTCAGAGAACTTTTATAGTTTATCATAAATTGTTGAACCCACTCAAGCAACATAACCACCAAGCACTTGTTTTGAAGTTGCTAGATTTCCATGTTGCCACTTTTGAAGCATAGTTTTCGGATTGGAAATTTAAACAGACTTCCTTTCCTGACTTATGGAAGATGTTTGTCTCAGAAAGTTGGTGATGTGGCTACTTTAAGAAAAATAATCACTGTTGAGGATATAAAGAAGTTTGCAGAACTAAGCGGTGACACAAATCCTCTTCACTTGGACCAAGAGTATATTCATAGTCAAACCACTTTTGAAAACTTACTTGTCCACGGTGCTCATCTGAACAGCCTTGTGTCACGTGTCATAGGGACAACACTTCCTGGCCCCGGCACACTGGTGGTGAGGCAGGAGCTGTACTTCCCTAGTCCTTGCTATGCTGGAGAGGAAGTGGAGGTGACTGTCACGTTGGTAAGCCTGAGGAAGATCATAACAGCAGACTTTTCTTGCACCACAACTACAGGGAAGGTGGTTCTTAAGGGCAGTGCTCAACTGATGCGTTCACAGCCTCCGAGGGAAGAGCACTAATTGCAGCTGGGGTTTTGTGAAGTAATGAGTCACTGAAGTTGAAGCATACAAAGTGTTCACCGAGTGGAGTGTCACCATGAGTGGAGGGAAGGAACTAGTACTGGATACCCTGAGGCGGGCCACCAGCCAAGAGGCTGAGGTTCTCAAACCAGCAGAGCAACAGCTGCAACTTTGGGAGACTGAGCCAGGCTTCTACTCCACTTTAGTTGAGGTGAGTTGTATTGCACCATCATCATCATAATAATAATAATAATAATAATAATAATAATAATAATAATAATAATATAGTTCAATACCACCACCTGTTATTGATATGATCTTCATTGTTAGATTTGAATCTTTTTATGCTATACTATTTGATTGTAGGTCATTGTTTTTTTTTCTTTTTTTTTCCTATATCACAAACCGTTGGCACCAGTAGGCTTTATAGAGGCACGATGGACTTGCCTCTTGCCTGTTATTTGGCGTAGGTTTTTAGATTTTTTATAGTGACGTCTCAAATGTTTACGTTCTCTCTTGAATATGTTGAGAACGAAGAGAGGCTAATTGCTGCTAAAGCCTCAAATGCATATAAACATTGTAAGTCTCTTCTGAGGACAGTATGGCAGCAGTTTGGGTAGTCTTTGGCCACTCGGCGCTAATACCAAATACTGTATTTGACGGCATATAAGACGCACCCCCAATTTAACAGGGCATATTCAGGGAAATTTTTTTTTTTAGTGTATTAGTATATTTCAGCATAGTTCTTTTATGACAAGCTATCATTACATTACAAAAAATTGCAATACAAGCTAAACCACCTTATGTATAGCAGAAAATATTATTAAGCTGGTATGCACTCATAATACACAAACTGACAACTTAGCAGTTTCCCACAAGTGACAATAGATGGCGCTCAGCCACCAAACTCGCCCAAGTGTTTACTATTTGAACAGCTGGTATACCATAAGTACCGTAATTCTTTACGATATTTCTTTTCAGTACGGATAGTAATAATGTAAGATAATAATTCACAATAATAATGTTTCAGTAAGTACTGGTAATATTATTAATGGAGCCAGGCTACTGTAGGTAGAAATGACCATCTGGGGTAAAATCAGCTTCCTGTAGTGAGCGTCGGAGGCCTTGCCTTCACATATAAGACGCAGGGGTGATTTTGGGAGCCTTTTTTTGGGAAAAAAGTGCGTCTTATATGCCGTCAAATACGGTAATGACAAGTGGCCAGCGGATATCAGGGAATCGAATCCGAGACCCTAGGTTTGCATACCCGAACGCTGACCACTGTACCACTGCCTAGCAAAAGCTATATAAGAATGTATCAGACACTGCTGTGACTGATACTTTCTAGTAGTCATTTCAATTCTTCTATCTTAATTTGAAGACTATGCATGTTGAAACTTAATATTCTAATCCTATCACTAACTAATCTTAACATGTGTTATGACTTTATCAGACGTCACTTGCGTGGCTTTTTGGCTTTCTTTTACTGTGAAGGTGTTATGTCGTTGGCCTTGAAACTCTGTAACTACTTCATGGAAACTACTACTAAACCTGGCATCCTCCTTTGCTCACAGATGCAGACTTGTCTCTCTGTAATACACTAATCTGATTATAGAAGTATCCCACAAGAAGACAGAGAGAAAGATATAACACATACATTTATGCTGGTTATATGATTGTAATTGTCAACTTTGTTACAGATCTTCTCAGAGTACAGCTTAGAGGTAAATGTGCGGTGGTTGGCAGTGTTGTACTTCAAGAATGGTGTTGATAGATACTGGAGGAAGACTGCACCCAAGGCCATCTCAGAGGAGGAAAGAGTAAGTGATGCAACTATTATTCTCATTGTTAAGTCATGCTGAAAAAATACTAGCAAAATAAGAACATATATGATTAGATAGATAAGATTATAAAGGAATTACTGATACGCTTATTGTATGGTAAGCTATATTGTTAATGAACTAGATACTTAGTAGGAATAGGATGTGGAGGAACAAGGAGTCAGGGGAAAGGAAGACTAGACACATAAGGCAAGATGAAAGTGGAAAACTGAGGAAATGGAATGCAAAAACTAAAATTATAAATGAATAAACATGAAGAAAAAAAAATGTAGAGTGCCCTTAGAGTTGCTGCATATTGTCTATTATTCATCACTTATGCAATCAACCTTGTTTTGTCAGAGGATAAGTAAGAATATAAACATTTGAGAGAGTTCAAATTCATACCTTGTAAAAACACACATGATTGGATGAATTAAAATCTCCCATCACCTGAACTGTTCACATTGTTTTCCAGGGTCGCATCAAGTGTGGTCTTCTACACAACCTGAGGGAACCAGTGTCTCAGGTGGCTACCCAACTGGCTGTCCTTATTGCCAAAATAGCCCGTTTAGACTGTCCCCGAGAGTGGCCAGACCTCCTTCCCTCCCTGTTTGAGGCTGTGAAGAGCAGTGATGATGTTGTACGACATCGCTCACTGCTCACGTTGCACCATGTCATTAAGTCGTTGGCATCGAAGAGACTTGCTGCTGATAGACGCACATTTCAGGTATGATTTAGAGTTGGTTTTCATTCAGTATGGTCATCCTTTCCTTTGTGTTGTATCTGTGGTCATCTGCCTATAATAATCATCAAAACACGAGGTGAAGGAGTATGGAAGATTCAGTTTGAATGTATAATAAATGAGAAAGCACTTAGAAGTTTTGCAAAATATATCCATGTAAATTTAATTGTTGCTTACAATTTCCAGGAACTAACAAACCAGATGTTCTCCTTTTTACTGGAGCTGTGGCGCCTACAAACAGAAACATTTTTGTCTGCTGGAGGACAGGATATAGAGAGGACTGTCCCAAGTCTGGAACTGTCACACTTGACCCTCAAGATTCTACGCAAACTTATAATTCATGGGTTCAAAAAGCCTGAGGAGAGTGAAGATGCTATAATGTTCTTGAAAAGTTTATTTGAGCAAGTGAAGGTGATGTTAACATTTAGGAAACAAAATGAAGCCAATGATCATGTCAAGACAATTTCAGAGAAATACATTGTGCTTTTGACAAAGGTATTGAGGGACATGCTGGAGGACTTCCCCTTTTCATATGTACAGTTCATTAAGCCGACTTTGGAACTGGCAGTGTTTTATGTATTTACTCCAAATGGTGATGGACTTATTTTTGAAAGGTTCATAGTACAGTGTTTAAATTTGATCAAAGCCATTCTGCTATGTCCAGAATACAAACCTTGTAAAGTAGTGGAAGAAACCAAGAACCCTCACACTCTGGAAGCGTTCAGAATCAAGTCATCCTTCTTTACCACCTCAGTACTAGCAGGGATGTGTCACAAGCTCATCTCTCACCACTTCCTACTCACACCAGAGGACCTAGAAGTATGGGATTCAGACCCTGAGGGCTTCTGCATGGAGGTGGAGGGTGGAGAGTCATGGAAGTACAGCCTCCGACCCTGTACAGAGGCACTGTTTGTTGCACTATTCCATGAGTACCGTAGTGCCCTTACCCAAGTGTTGATGGAGATGGTGCAGTCCTCCCATAACCCTGTTGACCCCAGTAACTTCATGGGCATCCTGCAGAAAGATGCTGTGTACAATGCTGTTGGCTTGGCAGCATTTGAACTCTTTGATGACATAGACTTTGACCAATGGTTCACAACTTTCCTCATCAACGAGCTGAAGGTCAAGGACTCTAACTATCGCATCATACGTAGACGGGTCATCTGGCTTATAGGTCAGTGGACACGGGTCAAGTTTTCACCAGAGCATCGGCCAACCCTTTATGAGGCTTGTATCCACCTGCTGGCAGCTGAGGAGGACTTTGTGGTGCGTTTGAGTGCTGCCATGACCCTCAAACACTCCGTAGATGACTTTGAGTTTGACCCAGAGCAGTTCATGCCTTACCTGCCCACCATTTTTGGCCTCCTCTTCAACCTCCTCAAAGAAGCTCATGAATGTGACACAAAAATGCAGGTGAGGTTGTGAGGAGTGTATGGCGTGATGATAATGTAGTTTGTAGAGAGGGTAGGTGACAGGACACGCTTTGGTCATGTGTAAAGAATGCGAGAAGAGGGAATGATGAAAAGAATGTATGATGGCATAATAGTGACTACATTGACGTTTGCAAGTGAGACACGGATGTGGAACGAAAGTGAAAGATCTATGGTTTAGGCAGCACAGATGAATTATTCAGGAAATGCTTGTGGTGTAAATAGGATGAATGGTGAAAGCAATGTTTTTTTCCTATTGGCAGTGGTATCCAGCATTACCCATGAATCATGTTTGCTCCAGAAGGTGTCCTAATAAGTTTAGTACTCCAGCTGGGTGATACTTAAGAATGAAGAGCCAGTATTAGTAGTTGCCATGTACTATGTGGTTGTGAATGGAGCTGTGATGGACAATGACCTCTCACATCTGTACCTGTTTAATGATATCATAATATTTGAATGGTCCACTCTAAAGTGTGCTGAATGAAACAACATTTGTGAAATGCATAATGCTGTATGACAGACAAACATACAATGCAATTAACTTGCAAGGATTCAATTAAGTTGGTCATTGCAACAATCACCAAGTCAGTAAGTGTACTATCTTCTTTTGTTTAGGATAATGCTCAAAGAGATTATGACAATATTCAGTGGTTTATTATGCAAGTAAAGAGAACAATTTTCATTACAATGTTGCCATCCTGCCTTCATATTAGGTCTTATACCTGTCTCACCTCAACAGTTTCTGACATTGCTAACACATTAATAAGTTTTCCAATATACATTATATTTATACAGAAAATTCCAGCTAGTGCTTTTCAGTTACATATTGTATGCAAATAAGTAATACAAAATGCCTAATAATGTAGCCAGCTTGAGTGATGTACCAGTACATACGTATGGGGGGGTTATAAAACATAGTTAAGTAATAAGAGTATCATCAGATAAATACATGAAATCACAATTACTTATACATGGTTGAACCTGTGGATGAATATAATAATGAAAGTTGAATGAGTGGCTAGTGTATGTAAGCAATCTGAAACAGTTCCTTCAATGGAATCAATTTGTTGGGTAAGAGTCCAAGGTTGATCAGTACCTTTTAACATTAATACATAAAACAAATTACATTTATTCCTTATCTTCATCACAGCATTGGGATTAAAGTGTGCTATGTTTTGTTCAGGTTCTTCATGTGATGTCGTTCATGATTGAGGTGGTGGGTGTTGGGATACAGCCCCATGTTGCCCCATTAGCTCAGTATCTGCCGGGTCTGTGGAGTGAGTCAGCTGATCATAACATGCTGAGGTGTGCCATACTCACCACGTTGGTCCACATAGTCACTGGACTCATGGTAAGTGCAATTAATACAGACAGGAACAGCAAAAAAAGTCAGTTTAATTGTTTGTTCATATCATTGAACTAATACTTAAGTAGAGTTTTGTTACCAGAACATGTGACATTATTACATTAGGGTTTATTTTCTGTATTTCTGAGGCTTTGCTATTCTTCAGAATATCTACTTTTTTCCATTGGACACAGTATTTGCATTATGACTTTGAAAAACTGAATCTGTGTTGAAACTTTCAACTTTGCTACTATAGCTAATATTACTTTGATTGCCACTTACTTGTCAGTTACAACATAAGTGCTAACAATGAAGAAAAGCATCTCTATAAACACTTGGTCTGTCCTTGCCCTGCTAACAGAGGCTGTGCACAAAACATATTAAGAAGTATAGCTTATGTACTTTGTTACCATTTTATCTTGCTCTCTTTTTTTGTAGTGATTCAGTCATTAACTTGTGACATTACCAAGGCATGTGCCACTATTTATTTCGTCCTCTCCACAGCGAGAAAGTGAACGACTGCACGAGTTCTTGATCAACATCATTCGGGTGTCAACGGATGTTGGGGAGGATTGCCACGTGTACCTGCTAGAGGATGGACTCCTGCTATGGCTCGCCACCCTGGAGAATACTGCTCATCCACATGATGCTCTCCTTCACCTCTTTGACAACATGATGCCATTGATGGAACTCTCTTCTGAAAACCTGAGGCTGTGTTTGCAGATTACCACAGCGTACACACTGCTCTGTCCTCAACAATTCCTTGCAACGTAAGAATGGTGTTTTATTGTGTAGTTTTAACGATGCCTGTATGGAGAACTTTGAATTTCACCATCCATATGCACATCTTATTAAGCCCTAGTCATTAGGCGATGCATTAGTGTATGTCTTAAGGAACTGATGGGTTACACATTCACCTCCGTGGTCTTGAGGATCACGTGCTGGACTCATGATCGCCAGCCTTCACCCTCCCGTAAAAAAGCTTAGAGTTCAGTTTAATCTATGGGTAAGACTGTGACCTTATGCACATCACACACCCTATCCTCTTGCTTAAGGAGTACAGTATCTGCTTGGTCATCAGAGAAAACTTTGAGTGAGGTGTGAACCTCGGCCTGAGACGTTGCCGTAACCTTCTGTTCACTTATTGCCATTTTTCACTTTTCTCCATGACAAATGCCATTTTCTCCTGATAGAATATAATAGGAATTTTGGTATGGGGTGCTGCTTTTGTGTCTCCTTAGTGTGAAGATATGAGTAAATGCGAGTTGTCTATATAGATAAGGTGATAAAACATATTTAGAAACCCTTCAGAACTCATCCTTATTTTCTTTATTTAAACAATCATTCACATTATACATTGACTTTGTGAAAAGTATCCTTCACAGTGTATTGGTAAACATAAGGAGACTAATACATAGCACTTTAATTTGTTGCAGAGTAAGTGTACATTGTAAACATAATAGAATTATTTTGAATCCCTAATTGTATGGACAGGTACGGCACCCGCCTTATTGAAACCTTCCGATCCATGCTGACGGACCTCAGGAACGATGGAATAATTCTGGTACTGCGGGCGGTGGAGATGATCTTGCGTGTGTTGCCTAGTGAGGGAGCTGCTCTCCTCCAACCACTCCTCCCGGGCATGATGAAGATGGTGTCTGAAGGGGATAAGTACCCAATGGTTATGTCCATGTACCTGTCTGTGGTGGCAAGACTGGTGCTTTATGCTGAACCTATCTTCACCTGGATTATAAACCAGGTAAATCTCATGAACTTAATGGACTATTTTGTTGTTTAAAAAAATGATTTATTGAGGATAGAAAAAAGTTATGGGGATAAAAGAAACTCGTACAAAGGATGTAGA
>JAPQNM010000018.1:5948915-5954041 GCA_029783475.1 Metacarcinus magister
AGCCAAGGGTTACTGAGACTACTTCCTCACCTGCAGGAGATGCCTGGCCTTGTGTGCCACAGGCTGAGGATGAACATCAATCTTCTTAACCTTAACATCTAAAACGCGATGTTCAAGCCTCATTTGTCACCTGAAGAATAAATATATTTTACTGAAATTGAATAAAGTATTTCTGAGTTTTATGGTTTTATTGAACATTAACGACGACCTTTGAACATTAATGATATAACCAATAGACATTTTAAAGAGATCATTAGGGAGATTAAAGTTAAAAGAACTTTCTGGTACTTGTTATTCATATCTTGTCGCCATCTCTACCTTTGTTCCAGCTAAAACGCAATGAAGAAATGAGTGACATTCGTTACTATTCATCTCGAATTAATTTACTGCTCTCTCTCTCTCTCATTACCAACGCCTCTCCATCAGAATTGACTTTACAAGGCATTTAAGATGAGGTGAAATGCAGCCCTTGGTCAGGATTAACGAGCCGCTAAAACAAGCTGCATTCATTAATGTGTCTTTTCATAGTGGTGTTACAGAGGGGCTGGTGAATCATCACCTTCTACTGCGACTGAAAGAAGGAAGGAAGGAAAGAAGGAAGGAAGGAAAGAAGGTAAGAGAGGTTGTCATCGATGCAAAGGTGAGGAGTGAGTGGTGTGTTATGGAGTGAGGGAAGTACTGTATAGAGGAAGATTGTCGAGTGAGAGCGGGGGAGCATAAGGTGAGGAGGCTATTGAGGGAATGTTGGTGAGAAGGTAGGCTTAAAAATAAAGAAGTTCGTACTCAACGCTTTTGGAGAAGTGGAAGAACGATTCTGTGTGTGTGTGTGTGTGTGTGTGTGTGTGTGTGAAACATGGAGTGGGAGGTGGGGAGAGAGAGGGTGGGGGAGAGAGAGGAGAGAGAGAGAGAGAGAGAGAGAGAGAGAGAGAGAGAGAGAGAGAGAGAGAGAGAGAGAGAGAGAGAGAGAGAGAGAGAGAGAGAGAGAGAGAGAGAGAGAGAGAGAGAGAGAGAGAGAGAGAGAGAGAAGAGAGAGAGAGAGAGAGAGAGAGAGAGAGAGAGAAGAGAGAGAGAGAGAGAGAGAGAGAGAGAGAGAGAGAGAGAGAGAGAGAGAGAGAGAGAGAGAGAGAGAGAGAGAGAGAGAGAGAGAGAGAGAGAGAGAGAGAGAGAGAGAGAGAGAGAGAGAGAGAGAGAGAGAGAGAGAGAGAGAGAGAGAGAGAGAGAGGAGAGAGAGAGAGAGAGAGAGAGAGAGAGAGAGAGAGAGAGAGAGAGAGAGAGAGAAGAGAGAGAGAGAGAGAGAGAGAGAGAGAGAGAGAGAGAGAGAGAGAGAGAGAGAGAGAGAGAGAGAGAGAGAGAGAGAGAGAGATAGAGAGAGAGAGAGAGAGAGAGGAGAGAGAGAGAGAGAGAGAGAGAGAGAGAGAGAGAGGAGAGAGAGAGAGAGGAGAGAGAGAGAGAGAGAGAGAGAGAGAGAGAGAGAGAGAGAGAGAGAGAGAGAGAGAGGAGAGAGAGAGAGAGAGAGAGATAGAGAGAGAGAGAGAGAGAGAGAGAGAGAGAGAGAGAAGAGAGAGAGAGAGAGAGAGAGAGAGATGAAAAAAACCCACGAGATGTTATTCAATTAAGAAGATCGGATCCTCGTCTCCCTCCCACCCTCAAAAACACTCCCGAGGCGTGATTGAATGTATAACGTAATCCTTCAGAAGACTACTAGACGCGTCAGAAACTTATTATATACATGGCGGTGAAAAAACCCTTAATGCACGTGATGAGCAGTGAAAGGTGGAGACAAAAACCTAACCTAACCTTCATTGCTTACCTACTACCCTTCCCTACCGATCACAATGACTACTTAATATTATCGCCTCATGTCTATATTCACAAGAGTGGAAGTTATGGTAGCATTACAACACTAACCATGAGCCAATGGGAGGAAGCATTTGGAGACACCGACGGGCGTGGCGACTTGGAGATGACGAAGTTTTTTAGATGCTCCTCGTGGCGTGGGTTGGTTTCTGCAGCTCTCCATCACACACGGTGGGCGTTACAGGGTGTCTGCAGGACAAGATCAAGTGTTTAGATTATAATGCATGATAAAACAGCAAGATAAGATGGTCTTTCTTACCTCTATTTTCGTATACTCCAGATTGATCCGGTGTCCTTAAGCCGAATATATGCCTTAAAACAACCACGTCTTCTATTTCAGTTCCTGTTCGTATTCTCAATCATAAACACTGGTATTGCCGTGGAAGACGAACTCTGGTTGGTGTATTTCTGCGTTGAAACCTAACCTAATAGAACTTTATGGTCTAACAGCTATCTAGTTCGGGGTAATTATTTAAATTTTCTCCATGGACGTCGGGTGGGTAGCGGCGCACCAGTAGATGTTGTGACCACATGCTCGAGGTCATATCACGATGACATTCCTCATTAAAATAAAACTGTGGGTAATCTGATTGTCTGGAGGAGGAAGTTTGTCTTTGGCTTTGTTATCAAAATATCTCGAACACGTTTCCTTGCAGCAACCACAGAGCTGAGAGGAAAGTGGTTAGGATGCAGTGCGTGGGTGTGTTTGCGACAACAACAACTCTCCTAACCTTCCAGGAATAGGAGGAGGAACTATTACATTTGTCCTGCACGTAGCTAGAGGACGCATCATCTGCTTCACTCAGGTCCTTTGGCAAACTCTGACTGGGAAACACTGGTTGGTATATTCCTCCGTCATGTAACACTTCAGAATTTCGACAAACCCAAAAGTTAATAAAATCATCCATGCATATTTGTATAACCTAACCTAACCTAACCTAAACTAACCTACATTTTACTCATGCATCTTGAAAGTGTTAAGAAAAAAAACCATATGAAAGTTTAATAATATAAAAAAAAACACACACACACACACACACAACACACACACACAGACACACACAACACAACACAGCACACAGACACAGACACAGACACAGACACAGACACAGACACAGACACACACACACACACACACACACACACACACACGGTTGTAGGACCAAAGTACGCATGGAAATAGTTCGTAAGCAAATGTTCGTAAGGGATAAAGTTCGTTTGAAAAAAGTACGTACGAAAAAGTTCATATGCAGATGTTCGTATGGTACGTATGTACGTATGTAAAATATTCGTAACGACCTAACCTAACCTAACGTGTACGAACATTTTTCTAACGAACATTGGCACGACGAACGATTTTTTTTCCATTACGATTTTTTTCCATTACAAACTTTTGACATGAACTTTATACCATACGTACTTTATACTAACGTACTTTAGGCAAACGAACTTTATCCTACGAATTATTGCCATACGAAGTTTTTCTATACGAACTTTTGTCCGGACACACACACACACACACGATCGCTCCATTGCACGTGTCAACAACCGTATCGTTACTCAGCATCAGAATAGTAAATGAATACAAAATAATACATCCATTAATACTAGAGCATTGCGTGGACATAATGTATCGGAGTGACGCTTTTATGTTGAATTTGTTTACTGACGTGATTGTGTGTTTAATTAACGTGTGGCTGATGGGATGGGGGTGGGGGGGGAGGCAACCAGTGTGGGGGACGGGAGGCAACCAGGTTGGGGGGGAAGACAATGACTTAGGAGTAGCACGAATAGTAGTAGTAGTAGTAGTAGTAGTAGTAGTAGTAGTAGTAGTAGTAGTAGTAGTAGTAGTAGTAGTTAATAGAACCACTGAAAAAGCTTATTAACATTATATCTTCCTTTCCCTTGGTGTTCCCTGGTCCGCTGCTTCCCACCTCCTACTTAGACCCTGACGAATTTATGAGGCAGTTAATGAGGAGGAGGAGGAGGAGGAGGAGGAGGAGGAGGAGGAGGAGGAGGAGGAGGAGGGAGGAGGAGAGAGGGAGGAGGAGAAAAGAAGAAGAAAAAAAAAGACCTGGTCATTGGAAGAGGTCCACACACACAGAGACGCAGACAGACAGACAGACAGACACAGACAGACAGACACAGACACACACACACACCACACACAACACACACACACACACACACACACACACACACACACACACACACACTAAAAAACACGTCAGTACTGAAGCAGCAAATAATTTTTTCAGAATAACGACATCATTGAGTCAAACAAAGGGCACATACTTACGCACGCACACTCACTCACTCACGCACACACACGAAGGGCTGGAGAGAGAGAGAGAGAGAAGAGAGAAGAGGGAGAGAGATTGCAATTCTTATGCAGGTGATGAGAGATCGTTCGAAAGAGTGATTAGCTAGGAGGAAGTAGCGTATGTGGATGAGTCATTTGTTTTTTAAAATAACATTTCTATGATTCGCAGTATGAGCAGATATGTGAGAGAGAGCGTAGCGAGAATCTAGATTTTCAGCTGGATAGACTAGATCTAGAGATCGCGTATATCTATGATTCTATATCTATCTGTCCTCTTATCTCTATAGATGATCGTCTCTCTATCTATATCATATATACTATATCTGATAGATCTTTTCTCTTTCAGATATCTCTTCCTTCATATTCTCATATATATTATGGATATATGCTCTCTCTATCTTCATATATATATTATACTATATATCTATTCTCCTCTCTCATTTTTTTTTTATATCTCTTTTTCTCATTCTCTCTATCTCTCATTCGCTCGCTCTTCTCTCTCTCTATCTCTCTCTCTCTCTATCTATCTATAGCTTCTCTCTATCTCTCTCTCTTCTATCTCTCTCTCTACTCCTTCATCTATCTCCTCTCTCTAATCTCTCTATCTCTCTCTTCTCTCTTTCTCTCTATCTCTCTATCCTCTCTCTCTCCTCTTCTCTTCTCTCTCTCTCTCTCTCTTCTCTCTTCTCTATCTCTCTCTTCTCTTCTTCTCTCTCTCTCTCCTCTTTTCTCTCTTCTGCTTCGTCTCCTCTCTCTCTCCTCTCTCTTTTCTCTCTTCTTTCTCTCTATCTCTATTTCTTTCTCTCTCCTCTGTCTCTGTCTCTTCTCTCTCTCTTTCTCCTTCTCGTTACTTCTTTATCTCTCTTCTCTCTATCTTCTCTCTGCTCTATCTCTCTCCTCTCTCTTCTTCTTCTTCTATCTCTTCTCTCTCTCTTTCTCTCTCTCT
>JAPQNM010000018.1:5954141-5956641 GCA_029783475.1 Metacarcinus magister
AGAGAGAGAGAAGAGAGAGAGAGAGAGAGAGAGGAGAGAGAGAGAGACCCGCGGTGGAGTTTCATTGAAGAGGAGAGATACGTTGCCAGGGGAGAGGCAGTGGAGAGAGAGAAGAGAGAGAGAGAGAGAGAGAGAGAGAGAGAGAGAGAGAGAGAGAGAGAGAGAGAGAGATATGAAGTAATATAGGAGGACGAGAGGGAAGAAAAAAAAAAACCTACAGGTATATTAGACATGAAGTAGGTGGTGTAGCACACTGTAGGTAACAAGTACGTTAACAAGTTATCTAAGATTGACACAAAAGTAGAACAGCTAAATTATAACAGGTAACACGTGCAATTAACTTTTATATAGAAACATTTGGAACTCTATATAGTGTAGAAAACAAGAACAATGTAGAGGTATAGAACATATAGACAGACAAAGGAAACAGTGATAGAAGTGTAAAGTTAAACAGGTATTGATGTAGTACAATTAAAACAAAGATAACTATCAGATAAATATATCCACGAGTGAAGGTTTGTTGGGCAGAAGGTATAAAAAGAAGATTTATTAATTAGGCCCAAGGTGGAAAGGAAACATGGTACAGAGAAACTTTTGTAGACGTAGAAAGTAAATTATTAATAAGAGAAGTGGATAACTAAAAGATTACAGTAATATCGGTCTCTCCTCGTTTATAACTTATCACTGTGTAAATTAGTGTCGAAAATGTTGAGTTCATCGGAATGAGGGACGGGGAAAAACAAAGAAAGAAGAGGAAGAGAGATAGAGGAGGAGGAGGAATGAGAAAGAGGAGGAGGTGAGGAAGGGTGAGGGAGGGAAAAATAGGCGGAGTAGATATAATTTCCAGCCACGACCCTCTGGCGCTCCGCTCTTCGATCTCGTGCTCCTCTTCTCTCATCCCTCTCTGTCTCTCCTCTCACACATCCCTGTCTCAGAAAGCACCATCTCAGCCGCCCATTGTTTCCGTCCGTATGCGGCAGGAGAGGAGGAGGAGGAGGAGAGGAATATGTTGAGAGAAAGTGGGTGGAACAAAGTGCACAGCTGAGAGAGAAAGAGAGTAGAGAGAGAGAGAGAGAGAGAGAAGAGAGAGAGAGAGAGGAGAGAGAGAGAGAGAGCATGAAAGAAAAGGTTTTGATGATTTCTTTGTGTTATTCTCCATGGTCTGGAGGATCACGTGGTGTGTGTGTGTTTGGGTGTGGTGTGTGTGTGGGTGTGTGTGTGGTGTGTGTGTGTGTGTGTGTGTGTGGGTTTCGTCCGTCCCTTCCGGCCTCAAAACAAATGGGTTCAAGTTAGCCATTAGGAGGAGGAGGAGGAGGAGCGAGGAGGGGAGAGCTTGGAGGAGGAGGACCTGTCGTGTAAACTAACTCTAATGCTTGGTGTACATCATCTTCGCTTCAGCAGAACTACTTGGTTGTTCTTTCCTTCTCCCTCCCTCCTCCTCCTCCTCCTCCTCCTCCTCCCTCCCTACCTTTCCTCCCTCCTCTCCTCCTCTCTCCTATCCTACCCCCCTCCTCCTCCTCCCCTCATCCCCCTCCCTACCCCTCCTCCCCACCCCCCCCCCCCCCCCCCCCCCCCCCCCCCCCCCCCCCCCCCCCCCCCCCCCCCCCCCCCCCCTCCTCCCCTCCTCCTACCCTCCTCTTCTCTAAAATACTACTCATACTACTACTACTACTACTACTACTACTACTAGAAAAATAATAATGAAATCCTACCACAGCAGAAACCACAAGGAAACCAAATAACCAAATAAAATAAATAAAAAAAAAAAAAGAGAAAAAAAAAAAAAAAAAAAACTATGCGATGACTCAAAATCTTCTTCCCTTCCCCCCCTTTCATCTCTTCTTTTATCTATCTTTCATCTTCTTCTTTCTTCTTCCTTTTCCCTTATCTTTCCTTCCTCCCTTATCTTCTTCTTCCTTTTTCCCTTTCCATTTTTCTTCCTATCTTCCAATCTTCCCACTTCCCAATCTTCCCATCTTTCCTCCTTCTTCCCTTCCCTATCTTTCCCATTCCCTTCTCCCCCACCCCCCGCCTTCCCTTCCCTCTTTTTTCGTCTCCCACTTTTCTCCCCTTCTCCAATCTTCCCTCCATAATCTTCCCCCTTTCTTCCTTCCCCTCCCCCTTCCCTCCCATTCTTCTTTGCTATCTCTTCATCTTCTTCCTCCCTCAGCTCCCCCCTTTCCTTTTCCCCCCTTCCCTTCCCTTTCCCCTCCTTATCTTCCCCATCTTTTCCTTCCCCCCTTCTTTCCTCTTCTCTTTTTTTCCTCCTTTCATCTTCCCCCTTCCCTTCCCCTATCTTCCCTCTTCCTCCCTTCCCCCTTCTCCCTTTCCTTATCTTCCTCTTTCCGCTCCCCCCCTCTTTTTCCCCTCATCTTCCCATCTTTCCACCCCCCTTTTCCCTCTTCCCTTCTTCCATCTTCTCCCTTTTATCTCTTCTTCCCTTCTTCCCCCCCCCCTCCTTTCCCCTTTCCATCTTATTGGGAGAGGAAAGAGGGAAGGG
>JAPQNM010000018.1:5964141-5981641 GCA_029783475.1 Metacarcinus magister
GTGGCAGGAGTGACGCTAAACCACAGGACGAGGCACTCAGGAGGAGGAAGAAGAAGAGGAGGAGGAGGAAGGGGGGGGGGATGACGACGACAAATATGAGGAAAGGAGGCCTATGATCAAGAACTTTCACCGCCTCCTCCTCCTCCTCCTCCTCCTCCTCCTCCTTCTCCTCCTCCAACTCCTAATTTCACTGCTTCTTAGATGGTTCAAAGTCAAGTCACTTTTGAGGTCTTGAAGGTAGTGGGGGAGGAGGAGGAGGAGGAGGAGGTGTTCGCCTTTTAAGTTATGTCGTCGGAAAATTGGATGAGCTAGTGAGCGATGTATGGTAGAAAAAGTGTATGAGAGAGAGAGAGAGAGAGAGAGAGAGAGAGAGAGAGAGAGAGAGAGAGAGAGAGAGAGAGAGAGAGAGAGAGAGAGAGAGAGTAGTTGCAACACGACAGAGTGATCGACTTGGTAGCGTGAAGAGAGTGGCAGAAAGAGTGAAAGGTGAGGTGGGTGGAGGAAGGAAAGACGGATGGAAAGATGGATGGATGGATGGTGTGTGCTATTGGTATGTTGAGAGAGAGAGAGAGAGAGAGAGAGAGAGAGAGAGAGAGAGAGAGAGAGAGAGAGAGAGAGAGAAGGAGATGTAAAGTAAGGAGGAAGAAGAAAAAAAAAGGAGAAGAGCAACAACAACAACTAATCTAATATTTCCTAATTCTCTCATCGTATTTCCTTCCTCACTCTCTTCCTTACTGTTTCTCAAGTTCTAATCTCCTCTCCCTTCTCTCTCTCTCTCTTTCTCGTCTATCGTTTCGCTTATTTTTATTCCTCCTCCTCCTCCTCCTCCTCCTCCTCCTCCTCCTCCTCCTCCTCCTCCTCCTCCTCCTCCTCCTCCTCCTCCTCCCTCCGTTAGCGTGTGGTCAAGCCTGAAAAGTGCTGGGTAGTGGGAGGGTCATCGGCTTCCCGTCCTGCATTACCTTCTATCTACTCTCTCTCTCTCTCTCTCTCTCTCTCTCTCTCTCTCTCTCTCTCTCTCTCTCTCTCTCTCTCTCTCTCTCTCTCTCTCTGCAATGTTTTCTTCTTTTTTTTATCACCAATCCCCCCCAAAAAAAAGAAGGAAATTCAGGAAACAAGACAATATGGTGAAAGTATATATAAGAAAAAAAGGAATGCGTGTAATAATCTCTAAATAAAAAGAAGAAAAAGAGGATAGAAATAGAAAAAAAAAATAGACGTTACGGTGCTGAAGAGAAAAGCGAAAGAAGAAAAAGAAATGAATTGAGATTAAAGAGATTGAGATTCAGAGTAATTAATTAAAAGAGAGAGAGAGAGAGAGAGAGAGAGAGAGAGAGAGAGAGAGAGAGAGAGAGAGAGAGAGAGAGAGAGAGAGAGAGATGAGAGAGAGAGAGAGAGAGAGAATTACAGATACCAGGAACACAAAAAAAGTAGAGTAAGAAAAGATGACGTGAGTAAGTTAAGACGAAACGAAACGGGAAATGAAACGAAAAAAAATATATTAAAGAGAAAAATGAAGGAAGTAAAAAAAAGAAAAAAAAGAAAGAAAGAAAAGAAACGTAAGGAAATGATATAATAAAAAAAATTCGTGGAAGTGAAGGTAATAAAATCAGCTTGAGGATAATGAAGTAAGGAAGAAAACGGACGCAGTAAAGTCTGACAGAAAACGGGAAGTGTCAGCAAGTTGGAAATATAAGAATAAAACATCAGTGAGGGGGAAAAAAGAAAGTCATCGTCATCATCATCATCATCATCATCATCATCATCATCATCATCATCATCATCACTTGTGCGTCATTCTTGTTCTTATTTTTATATTTATTCTTTTTCTTATTTTTATTCTTATTTTCTTTCTTATTAGTTTCAAACACCGACATATCATTTTTTAGCTTTGTTTAATATACTTTACTTATCATAATGTGTCCTCTCTCTAATTCATTTATCTTATTCCGTAAAAATTTATTGATTCGTTTATATTTCTCTATTTATTTCATTTATCCACATTTATTTCATTCGTGTTTTATGTATTTATTTATTTGTTTTACTTTATTTAATTAAACTCTTGGATGGTTTTTATTGCATTTATTTTATAGTTCGTGGTATTTTCTCCCGTTATTAACTTTTTTTCTGTCACTTCTCTTATGTATTCTGTACGTTTTTTTATCCACACGACTCAGCACGTACATACCTACATTATATGACAGTCATGCATTTACAGTACGGTATATGTGTGTGTGTGTGTGTGTGTGTGTGTGTGTGTGTGTGTGTGTGTGTGTGTGTGTGTGTGTATGTGCAGAGCCTGTATCATTGCGGCTTCCAGGGGGTGGTGTTCGTAGTGATGGTGATGATGGTGGTAGTGATGGTGGTGATGGTGGTGGTGATGGTGGTGGTGGTTGTGGTGGTGGTGGAAGAGGAAAGGGGAGCAAATGATTAATGTTTGCTTTATATACCAACTGTGTGCGGTCATGTGTCAACCCAAGCAGTGTGTGTGTGGGTGGGGGGTTGGGGGGTTGGGGGGGAGAGAGGAGAGAGAGAGAGAAGAGAGAGAGAGAGAGAGAGAGAGAGAGAGAGAGAAAAGGGAGTGGGGGTAGGAGCATTTTATTGTAGATGTGGTGCTTGTGGTGTTCATATTTATTGTAGTAGTAGTAGTAGTAGTAGTAGTAGTAGTAGTAGTAGTAGTAATTGTATTGTCAATATAGTTAAGAGAGTAGGTGAATGTAGTATTGGTGATGGTGATGGTGGTGGTGGTGGTAGTGTAGGACAGTTAATAAAGAGAGTAGATGATAGTAGCGGTGATGGTGGTGGTGGTGGTGGTGATGGAAGAGATGATAAAACACCAGCACAGAGGCCGAGTAATGTGGAACTTTTTATGATTATTATTGTTATTTTTCAACGTAGTACTTCCGTGGTAGTGGTGGTGATGGTGGTGGTAGCTATGATGTGGAAGGAGGGAAGGAGGGAGGGAGGGAGGAGAGAGGGAACAGGTGTGCTGGAATAACAACGCCCCACCACCACCACCACCACCACCACCACCACCACAACCAGCACATTTTCCTCCTTGGATTCTGAATTGGAGGTATATTTTGGCTCTTGGAGGGTAAGGGGGGGAGGGGTAAAGGTTTATAGGGGAGAGGATATGGAGGAGAGGGGAGGGGAAGAAAGGAGACGAGGGGTAATGTGTAGGAGAAGTAAGATAAGAAGATAGCGATGTAATGAGGTAGGAATGGGAGAGGGAAGAGGTAGGGGTGAAAGGGGGAACGAAATAGTGGACGGTGATAATGATAATGGTAATGGTAATGGTCATGGTCTATCTTAAAAATAGTCACCATCCTCCTCCTCCTCCTCCTCCTCCTCCTCCTCCTCCTCCTCCTCCTCCTCCTCCTCCTCCTCCTCCTCCTCCTCCTTACACCTACACTATACACACACAACATAACCATCAAGACAAACAATCACACTTTCTCTCTCTCTCTCTCTCTCTCTCTCTCTCTCTCTCTCTCTCTCTCTCTCCTCTCTCTCTCTCTCTCTCTCTCTCTCTCTCTTTTGTTATGGGATCTAAATTTAGCTTCGA
This sequence comes from Metacarcinus magister, assembly GCA_029783475.1. Classification (NCBI taxonomy): domain Eukaryota; kingdom Metazoa; phylum Arthropoda; class Malacostraca; order Decapoda; family Cancridae; genus Metacarcinus; species Metacarcinus magister. The sequence continues at coordinate 5,967,707 of JAPQNM010000018.1, forward strand.
TGTTATTGCTCACGGTAAGGTATCGTTTTGGCTTTAAAGTTGTTCTCTCTCTCTCTCTCTCTCTCTCTCTCTCTCTCTCTCTCTCTCTCTCTCTCTCTCTCTCTCTCTCTCTCTCTCTCTCTCTCTCTCTCTCTCTCTCTCCCCTATAATGCAGGTTTTAGGTTCTTCAGACTTTTATATTTTACTTTACATTTATAACTTTACCTCCTCTCTCCCCTCTTACCCTCCTCCCCTTCTCCTTTCCTCTCCCCTCTTACCCTCCTCCCCTTCTCCTTTCCTCTCCCCTCCTACAATCCCTTTCCAGCCTTCTTCTCCACTCATTCTTCTGCTCTTCTGCCTATACACCTCCTGTCATTATATATGTCTTCATCTCCTTTCATTCTCCATCACTACATATTATCGTCTCCTTCTATTATTTCCTGTCGTAGAAGTTGTCAGGCAGTCGCAGCGTTGTGTAAATATATGTTAGAATTGTGGTGTGTGTTGTTTTAAAAGAATAGAAATGAGATTATACCTCTTTTTTTTTTTTTATTTTATTTTATTTATATTTATTTATTTATTATTATTATTTTTTATTTATTTATTTATTTATTTATTTATTTATTTATTTTTGAGTGTGTGTGTGTGTTGGTTTAGCTGGAAGATCTTACAGCGTGGTATTGGTATTGGATTTCGACTTTCTTTCTCCTGCGCCTTAGTGTTTTTATAAGTTTTTGTTTACGGTGAAGAGAAGGTCGTTGTGTTGGTTTACCTTTTATAGTTTTTGATATTAATGTTTTTTTCTCTCTTTCGGCAGGTACGTACGGATGGATGTGTGCCTTGTGGTCTCTCTCTCTCTCTCTCTCTCTCTCTCTCTCTCTCTCTCTCTCTCTCTCTCTCTCTCTCTCTCTCTCTCTCTCTCTCTCTCTCTCATCGTCAGCAAGTCGTCTTCAGTGTTCGTCATAAAAGGCAGGTAATGTGAGAGCGTCTGGAAGTTATCACGAGGGGGAACTGCCGATCATATGTGTGTGTGTGTCTCTCTCTCTGTCATTCCTTTGTGTCTTCCAGCATCGTTCTCTGCGTTTCTACTTTCAGTCCTGCCCGTGTGACTGACTTTTAATATAGGAGTAAGTATACCTTTGTTACGGTGTCCCCTTCGTCAGTCCTCCGTCAGGTAGGAATGGAGGGGCGGTGTAGTGTGCAGGTGAGGTAGGTTGATCCGGTTGTCTGGGTGAGGCGATCAGGTGTTCTTTGTACTGGCTGGCTCGTTAACTGGCTGACGTGATACTGTACAGACTGGCTTAGAGGACGGCTGATTGGCTGATTGATATGTGGCTGGTAATCTGGTTCTGATGGCTGATTGGCTGGTAGGTCTGTGGCTGGTAATCTGGCTGGCTGGGCTAATGGCTGCATGCTTAGTCAGGCTGATTGGATGGCCGATGGTGATTGGTGTTTGGTTGAGTGATTGGTTGAATGGATTGTTGGTTGGTTTTCCTGACTAGCTGATAAACTTGTTGGTAGACTAAATAGTAGCTGGCTCGTTGGCTGGCTGGCTGGTTGCTCTACTGAATGGAGGGACGGATGGCCGATTGTCACTGTGCCGGGAGTTGGTTGGTTGGTAGGCTGGCTGGCTTGTGAGCGGCGCGAGGGTGACGACAACGCTGACAAAATCGATGGAGGTTATGGAGTGTAACGCGAAAATTATGTATGTTTGGCGAATTTGGAAGTTTTACGGCCCATCCGACGGCGAGGAGCGGGAGGCCCAGACACGTAATGTTACCCCTTCTGCCTCGCTCCGCGGCACTGGTGGTGGCGGCGGCTGGAGGCGGCGTGAGTGCTCCTCGTGAGGTCAGGGTCACCTCCATCGCATAGACCAAAGTTGTGAGGCGCGCGTTATCGGGAGTGAGGCGGCCCCGAGGGAGACTTACACAGCCCATCCCATTCCCCTCTCCCCGAAACACCATTCTTCCTTTGCCTCCTCCTCCTTACACCCTCTCCTCTCCCCTCTTCGTCTCCTTTTTCTCCCTTCAGCTCCACCCTTACGCACGCCGCCCTTCCTGTCTAACACCATCACCCTCGCCACATATTTGTACAGTTGTATCGCCTCCTGGTGTGTCGTGTAATCTGTCACTCACTCCTACCTGACCCCCTACACTTGGCCTTCAGTGACCTCGCTGCTTATTTTTATATGACCATTAACCCCGTCCGTGTAGTATGTGTGTGTGTGTGTGTGTGTGTGTGTGTGTGTGTGTGTGTGTGTGTGTGTGTGTGTGTGTGTGTGTGTGTGTGTGTGTTAACTTGTATACGTAGGCTACTCAGTGACCTCTCCCAGAATCGATGTAACATGATCACTTTGAAGTCGCCGTCAAGTTGTAAATTTGTTTATTGCTGCCACCATGTATAATCTCCAGACAGATATTTACCAAAACTAGAAACTGCGACACATTTTTTTTGTCCTCCCATACCATCAGTCACGTCCTATTATACCAGCACACATTGAAGGTCTTTCAGGCACTCTTCTCAGTGTTTTATTTGATAGTTATTTACTCTAGAGAGACTTGAAACTGACCCTGTGCAGAGGCGTGTCATGTTGTGGGCGGGCGGTGACAGGGTCTATATGTAGCTGCTGCCCGACACCTCCACCCATTCCCTGCCCCCTCCCTCATTCCCGCCGCCCACCCGTCTGTTTACTAACACACGCCCGCACCCTCGTGGTCCTGGGGCGGCACGACGAGGTGCTCCATCTATTTCACTGTGTGTTGAGAGAGAGAGAGAGAGAGAGAGAGAGAGAGAGAGAGAGAGAGAGAGAGAGAGAGAGAGAGAGAGAGAGATGAGTAGAATGGCATGTAAAATCCACTGGTGCTGCTGCTACTCTCTCTCTCTCTCTCTCTCTCTCTCTCTCTCTCTCTCTCTCTCTCTCTCTCTCTCTCTCTCTCTCTCTCTCTCTCTCTGATGCGCTTTTTTCCACACCCCCAAAGGTCCATAAATGTTTTCGTAATTTCAGTGGAGGCAGGTGTTTGCGACCACCACCACCACCACCACCACCACCACCACCACCACCACCACCACCACTACCACTACCACCACTACCACCCTTCCCCTCGTCCCTTCCCCTCGCTAGCCTACCCAGTATAGACTCATGGGAGAGGAGAGGAGGAGGAATGGGGAGGTACGGCTTCGGGGCCACTGAGTCCACGTTATTACTGAGCACGACGGCAGAAAATGAGAGGAATGTTTGTTAAGCGTGAGTTGCGGGCCGGCCAGGTGGTACAGGGAGACAGGTATAGGTACAGGGATAGGCTTACACGGTACACCGGTTCATATGGAGTCCCACGTCCGAACCGAATTAGCCACCCACACCCACACCCACCCAACACCACCCACCCCATGCCACCTACCTACCTACACTCCCTCCCACTCATGAAAATTAATTACCTCTCTCTTACACACTGTATAATTTCTTCTTTCTTTCTTCCATGCTGAATCGCCTTTTCTCTTTTTTTTTCTGTTTGTGTTCTCTCTCTTTCTCTTTCTCTTTCTCTTTCTCTTCCTCTTCTAGGTGAAATATATATTGTTCTCTGAGTATCTTCCTATCTTTTCCTTCCTTCTTAGTTCTCCTTTATAACTTCCTTCCTTCCCACTTTTCTGGCTTACTCCATCCATCGTTCTTCTTTCCTTCCTTCTTTCCTTCGTTCCTTCTCTCGTATATCTCCTTTCATCTTCACTGTAATCATCTCCTTACACTTCTCTTTCAGACTCCTCACTTTTACTTCCCCTTTCCTTCTTTCCTTCCATCCTTTCCTTTTTCCCTCCCTCCCTCCCTCCCTCCCTCACTCCCTCCCTCCCTCACTCCCTCACTCACTCACTCACGCCTCTTCGTTATGCTCATTACCACTTAATTGACATTTTCTGATTACTACTACTACTACTACTACTACTACTACTACTACTACTACTACTACTACTACTACTACTACTACTACTACTACTACTACTACTAAACTCTATTAAAAAATCGCAGGCGGACGATGCCCCGCCTTTCCTGCCCCGCTCACCCTGAGAATGGCTGCTGAAATGATGGGTGGAGCGTCATTAGTTTGGATTCATATTGGTGATCTGTATAGGGGGGCTGGGGGGATGAGAGGGCAGACCCCTGTTAATCCTCTCACCACCACCACCATAATGATGAATAAATACTGTAATAATAATAATAATAATAATGAATACGAAGTGATGGTAACGGGAATAATGAAAGTATTTCCTGTATCTCTTATCTTTTTATATATATATTTTTAATGTTTGATATTATAGTAATGACGAAACTGAGTCCAGATTCGTGTTCAGTATGACCGAAAACCTTTATGTACAAATTTTCATGAAATTCCGAGGTGTGGAAATTTTCATGAAATTTTCAAGGGTACCACCTTAGATTTTTTGGCAGAAATCATGTATTTTGAAATAACTCGAAAACTATGAGGTTTACGTGAAAAGAGTATATAATATAAAAGAAAGAGCAGGACACGCCCGTTCTTTTGAGCCATAGTGATGTGGAATTGGAACATATGTATAGATGTAAGAATTGAAAAAAGAAAACATTAATTTTGTTCACAATAATTAACTTTTCTCCAAAGGTATAATAGATATTAGAAATGTGATGACATCAATCAATAGATCTTTTCAAGCTGCATAACTTTGTATCTGATCCTTTTTCCTGTAAGAGTACTAGTTTCGTAGTAAAATGGCAAAAACATATTCGACCTCAATTCTGGTGGACATTTTCGGACCACAAAATTTCATGAAAATTTCCACACCTCGGAATTTCATGAAAATTTGTACATAAAGGTTTTCGGTCATACTGAACACGAATCTGGACTCAGTTTCGTCATTACTATAATATCAAGAATTAAAAAAAAATATATATATATAAATAAGAGATACAGGAAATAAAATAAATAAATAAAAAAAAGAAGGGAATATTAAAATGAAGTGAATATGATAAAAAAAAATGGAGTGAATATGATAAAAAAAAAAAAAAAACCGTAAGAGGAAAGAAAGAGAAAGTGCACTGGAATGGATTCAGTACAACGTTGTGTGACAGACGCTTGATGCTCCCCAGGGCCGATTCTCCGCCTACTGTATCGCCGCCGCTGCCGCCACCGCCGCCCCGGGTTACGCGGGCGGCGGTATTGATTGAGGCGTGACTCCCGCCCCGGCGTGTGTGTGCTGCCTCGGCAACACCTGCGGCGGCGGCGGCGGCGGCGGCATAGGTTGGAGGCTTACACAAACTGCCGCCGCCGCTGCCACTCACCCCACAATAAACGCTATTTCTGTCACCACCACCACCTATCATAACCTTCACCACTATCACCACCACCTCCGCCATCATCATCATCATCATCATCACTATTATCATTAGCACTTGTCATAACCACCACCGCCACCACTACCATATCACCACGTGTCACCATCTCCATCACCACTACTACTACTATTTTACCACCAGCTGTCACCACCACCATCATCACCACTGTTATATTACCACTTGTCACTACCATTACCACCATCACCACCACCACAACCTGTCGCTACCCCCACCATCACCATCATAAAATTCCGACTAGTAAACTTTAACAGGTAAACAAAATCTCGAACAGTAAACTATTTTAGTCACAACTTTAATAAAACACGAACAACACGCTTCCAAAACATGATACATTATACTAACACGTGACCACCACCACCACCACCACCACCACCACCACCACCACCACCACCACCACCACCACTACCTTCACTCAAGTCCTTTTATTATTCACTCCTCTCCACCGATCGAACTAGGCTGTGAGGAGGAGTTTTTCAGACGTGTGTGTGTGTGTGTGTGTGTGTGTGTGTGTGTGTGTGTGGTCTGCGGTAGTGTCTTTGGTGGTCCTTTTTTTTATCTTCCATCTTGTTATCTTTCTCTTTTATTTCTCCTCGTCTTCTCTCTTTATCTCCTTTCCTTCCTCTCTACCTCCTTTATTTATTTATTACCGCCACCTTACCCAACTCTCTCTCTCTCTCTCTCTCTCTCTCTCTCTCTCTCTCTCTCTCTCTCTCTCTCTCTCTCTCTCTCTCTCTCTCTCTCTCTCTCTCTCTCTCGGGGTATATGTGACGCGTGTGAAGCTTAAGCCGAGACAATATTTTATTATTTATTTTCATCATGAGGGTTGGCAAGGAATTATGACGGGGGGGCGTGCTTCACTTTTTTATTTATTTATTTATTTTTATTACCTGTAAGTAAATTTTGATCTTACTTATGATAAGCCGGAAGTATAAGTAAAAAAAAATTATTTCATATATTCATAGGTTTAGTGTGTGTGTGTGTGTGTGTGTGTGTGTGTGTGTGTGTATGAGAGATAATGATGATGATGTTGATGATGGTGACTGATTGACTGACTGACACAACAGCTTTAGGTCATATGGCACCGCTGCACAGATTAAGAAGACAAAGGAGAGGGTGAAGTAAGATGTGAGGAGTAAACACTACACACAACGCGCGTCCTTGAAGAGAAACAGATGACGTTACATTCTTAGAATTTCGATACAGCAACTCTCCCTCTCTTCTGTGGTATGCAGGAAGATCGATCGTTGTGGAATTCTTCGTGTGAGTGGTGGAGAACAGCAACAACAACAACATGACCAGTATAATCTTTCTAAACTGAATGCTATAGAATAAAAGAGCTTAAACATAGCAAAAAACCCTTTGAATATATTGATGTTGATTGATGTATTGGAGATTATACAGGATGAAGAGATACAGGAATCAGATATTTCAAAGAGATGGTTTATAGGCTGGCGACCTGAACTTACTGACTGGTCCTAATGCTCCACCCAACCACCCATCCATGCACACACGCCAAGGAAGCTTATATACTATGATACACTTTAGTCTGTGAATGTATACATGCAGTGAGGAAAGACCAGTAGCTGCTTCCCTTGAATGTCCCGCCTCCTGAAGCTGATGACGGACGGGGCGGTGACTCAAAGGACGTCTTAGTGGCCTTTCAAGCCGCCCCGAAGCAAGCAAGGGTCAGCCTTTGAGAGTGACACACACACACACACACACACACACACACACACACACACACACACACACACACACACACACACACACACACACACACACACACACACACAGGAGAGGAAGAGGACGCGGTTGAAGAGCGTAGCAGAAGGAACATGTGGAGAAGGAGGAAGAGGAGAAGGTGAAAGAGGAGGGAATTTTATTTAGACGAGGAAAAACGTGCGAGAGAGGAAGAGTTCGCAGTAGAGAAGGAAACTGTTGTAGAATAAAAAAGAGGCAGGACGTGTAGAAGCGCAGCAAGAGGAAGAGCAACCATCCAAGGAGCGAGGGTACGAGATGGTGCAGTTCCGGTACAAAACAAGTCTAATATTCTACTTGCCATCTCCGGCCAAGCACCACAACAAGTTCACAGGATCTTGGAAATTCATCTCGCGGGTGTAACTTTGTGGTAAATACGGCGGGCACATTCTTAGAGAGTTCGTGGATATTAGAAGATGCTGTGAGGAGGCGGGAAACTTGGAAGACTGATTGATGATGGTGAGGAAGGAAGAAATAGCAACATCCTCGCAAAAACTAAAGAAAAAAAAAGAAAAAAAGGATAATGGTCAGTAGATATATAAACCATTAAAAAAAAATCATGTTTATCTTCAGACGCTTAATATCTGGCTTTTTTTTTTGTTATATACATATTTGCTAAGAGAGACTAATGAAAAATATTTTGTTTGGTTTTACTTTTGATGTTTGTGATGAGGCAATAAAGACGGGAGGAAAGTGTATGTATGGTGGAAGGACTGTTTTAGAAAGGCAAAGCTAAGGAAAAAAGTGGAAAGGAATGAAATAAGAACAGAAAGAAAGATGGAAGTACTGTGGAAGAAAGAACAAGAACAGGGGAGAAAACACGAGAAAGGATAGAATAAAAACATAAATAAACTAAAAACAACAACAACAGTCATAATGAAAGCAAAAACGTTAACACTGTAGTCATGGGGAATGCTATTGAAAAGAAGAAGAAAAATAAAGAGACAGAGAAAAGGAGTAATATAGAAGTAAGCTTATCACTCACTCACTCACTCACTCACTCACTCACTCACTCACTCACTCACACTGACTCCAACGAATTGATCTTAGCTATGTGTGAAGCCATTTTATTCTTTCTTTCTCTCTATTATATGTCTTTCCTTCGTTCTTTCTCTTTTTATTATGTGTCATGTATTTCTTGCCACCCCAGACGCCGCCCCCCCTTTAGACGCGGTTCCTTCTCCCCAAACATACATATGCATTCCTTACCCCAAAAACACCCTCTGGCCCCTCCCTCCCCCCACCCTAACACACATATGCATGCTTTGCTTTCACCGCTTCATTTATTTTATTTTTTTTTTTTATCTTCAAAGGACTTTTTATCCTTTCCTTCTATAACATTGAGCTTTCTTTCTTTCTTTCTTTCTTTCTTTCTTTCTTTCTTTCTTACTTTCTTGCTTACCTGGTGGATGGATCGGCGGTGAGGTAGAAATTGAAGACGGTGGAAGTGGAGAGGATAACATTAAAACATATTAAAAAAAATAAATAAAGCTCAAATATATGTTTGTCGTATTAGTGTGTGGTTGTTGTTGTTGTTGTTGTTGTTGTTGTTGTTGTTGTTGTTTTGGCTGATTCGTGGAAGAGTTACAAGCAGGACGGAGGGTAAATAAAACTAGATCACCTTCAATTGTTAGGTGTCGCATATTTTACTTGTTGTTATGGATTCCTTGTTTTGCACTGACTGTCTGAATTCAAGGTTATGGCTGCAGAGAGAGAGAGAGAGAGAGAGAGAGAGAGAGAGAGAGAGAGAGAGAGAGAGAGAGAGAGAGAGAGAGAGAGAGAAAGAGAGATATGGAAATTTTCAACACAACAGAAAATGGATATAAAGGAAGGCGAGACATACGAATGGAAAGATAAATAAATGAATACAAATTTAAAGAGAAATGACCTTTACGAGTAGGTGTTCAACCGCCCCCCAGGGAAGTAATGGGATTAAAGCTTCAATGGTGACGAGTAGAGTTAGATTTAATATTTTTTTCCCTTTGATACTGAGGAAAATTTGATCAGTCGAGAACTAACACGTTTAAAAAATAAAATGTGTCTGTGTGTCTGTTTAACTTTTTTCTTTTTCTCTCTCTCTCTCTCTCTCTCTCTCTCTCTCTCTCTCTCTCTCTCTCTCTCTCTCTCTCTCTCTCTCTCTCTCTCTCTCTCTCTCTCTCATATTTCACCCGTCTATATCATATTCAACCGTCAAGAAGAACTGTTTATTTTCTTTTTGTCTCCCTCTCTCTATTTTTATATTTTTTCTTTCTTCTCTTTCTTATGATGAATAACACTCAAATTTTTCATCTTTCATCCCTTCATTTTCATTTCCCCCCAAACAGTTAGTCCTAAAACCCTCTCTCTCTCTCCTTTCACCTCTCCTTACCTCCCTCTCCCCCTCCCCCTCCTCCTCCCCCCTCTCCCTCCCTCTCTCCCCCCAACGGCTGTTTAATCGAGTTACGGCTTGTTTTCGCGTCTCTGATCTGATTGGGTGATAACAGCTGAGTGCCAAAAGGTGTCACCATTTGGCTCCCGAAACTCACATCGTTGGCTCCTCCTCCTTCTTGTCCTCCTCCTCCTCCTCCTCCTCCTCCTCCTCCTCCTCCTCCTCCTCCTCCTCCTGTTCCCTATATTTCTCTCTGATCTCCCCCTACCCTCGATTACCTTGCTGGCTATTCTTTCCTTTCTCATTTCTCTCTCTCTCTCTCTCTCTCTCTCTCTCTCTCTCTCTCTCTCTCTCTCTCTCTCTCTCTCTCTCTCTCTCTCTCTCTCTCTCTCTCTCTCTCCTCTGCCTCATTTGTCTCGTTACTTGGGTCTCCTCCCTCTCTTTTCCTCCAGGATCTATAGTTTGGGGGGAGAGAGAGAGAGAGAGAGAGAGAGAGAGAGAGAGAGAGAGAGAGAGTATTGTAGACCGAATTATGAACATGTCTCGTTCATTATTAGTTATTATTGTTATTATTAATCTTACTACTACTACTACTACTACTACTACTACTACTACTACTACTACTACTACTACTACTATCATGCCTTCCACGTGTACTCCCTCTCACCTTCTGTCCCCCCCCCTCGTTGCCTGCCTGTGTGGAGATCGTGTCTGTAGTCGAGGAGGTGGTGGTGGTGGGGGAGGGTGGAGTCATTTAGTTTGGTGCAGCGGGAGGGAGGGGATGTTGAGGAAGGTCGAATGGTGGAGGTTAATTGGAGGGCGGAGTGGAGTAATTGGGGGAAGTGTAGGAGGGAGGAAGGTCAAAATCTGTTTAAATGGAGGCAAGGATTTTGGAGGGGAAGTTTGGGGGTGGAGAGTATGTGGAGTTTGGGGGTGGAGAGTATGTGGAGTTTGGGGGTGGAGAGTATGTGGAGTTTGGGGAGGTATCAGGGTGGGTGACATGGGGAGTTGTAGATTTTTGTAGACATGGTGGTTATTTTTGGGGGTTGGGGGTTGTGTGGGGATGTGGAGGGTTAGGTAGGGTACGGTGGAGAGAATGTGGAGTAATGGGAGGAAGCAAAGGTGGAGGATATATGTATAGGGAGTTTCCGGGGAAGTAGGTATGGATAGGTGGTGGGAGTTAAGGTTTAAGGACGGGTAGGTGAGAGGGTGTGTGTGTGTGTGTGTGTGTGTGTGTGTGTGGAGGTGAAGGTGGATAAGGAGTAATCTTTTTGATCTCGCCTGCAGATGAAGGCTATTTAACTCCCCTTTGATGTGGCTCTTGTCACTTTTTTTTTCCTCACCTTAATATTTTCGTCGTAGAAAGAGTTAATACTGAAGGAAGAGAAGGAGCAGAAGGAAGGGAGGAAGGAAGGAAGGAAGGAAGGAAGGAAGGAAGGAAAGGCAGGCAATTCAGTTTTTTGTATACATTGATGTTGAAGAAGAAAAAAAAAGAGGAAGAAAATGCGGTGTAGTAAGAATTATTATTGGGAAAAGAAAATGTGTGGTGTGTAGTTTAGTTCATTGTGGTGGAAGAGGTGTGGAAAAAAGAAATAGATGGTTTGAACACTGTGTATTGTGAGCCAGGGATTGGGATTTGCTGGGGCGGGATGGGACACAACGGGAGAATGAGTGGAACGGTACGGAACGGAACATGGAGGTGGATTATCATAATGGAACAAAACGGAACAGGTTGAGGCGGAAAAAACGAGGAAAAGATAAGAAAAGCGGAACGAAACAAAAACTGGGATAAAACGGAACGGAAGATAACCAGATAGCCAGGATAACCAAAACGGAACACTACATTATAAACAGGAACAGGAACAGGAACAGGGCGGAACGGGGCGGGGCGAGACCATACATTTTCCCTTTAACGCAGCTAAACATTAATTGTATTTCATGTATGTTTTTAGTCGTGACAACCGTGTGAGGACTGTATTTTGTTCCCTGGTTCGGGGGGGCGTGTGAGTGAGGAGGAGGAGGAGGAGGTGGAGGTGGTAGTTGGAGATAAGAGGGGGATGGAAAAGGAGTAGGGAGTAAGGGGGGGAAACGTATCAGGTGTTCTAGTGGTGATGGGGATGGAGAAGGGGGAGGCAGGGGGAAGGTGGGGGGGGGGTGAAGGGCCAAGTCCCAGCGCCACTCGAAACAAGAGATCTCAAGGGGCGCATCCAGTTTAAGTCAGTGAGTGAAGGAGTAGAGAGAGAGGCGCTTGTCTGTCTTGGGAGTGGGGGGAGGGAGGCGTGTGATGAGGAGTGTCTTGTTGGATATGAGACTGGAGGGAGTAGAGGGGAAAGAGGGAGGAGGAGGGCAGCGTCTTGTTGGAGGTAGGTGAGGGGAGGGGAGCATATTGGAGATGAGGGAAATAAGGGAAGAAGCGTTTATGTCGGTGTAGGAAGTGAAGGAGGAAAGGTGAAACGTCTCTTAGGGATGGGGAGAGGGGAGAGGGATGAGGGGTGGGCGGCGTGTTCTCTTATTAGTGAGCTGTGTAAAGGAGAGGAGGAGGAGGAGGAGGAGGAGGTGGTGGTGGTGGTGGTCCTCTTCGTTTGGGTGGAAGGTGACGTCATTTTCTAGGGAATGGTGGGGGGGGGGGTATCACTGTTAAGGGTAAAGGGGGGGGGGAGAGGTCGATAACAAAGGGTGACTTAAGTAAGGGTCGCTTGAGGGCACTCATTCTGAAGCCTCTCCCCTCCCCCCTTTGTCACCTTTCTGCCTCTCCCCCCTCCTCCTCCCCTTTTATGTATTCCTCCTGTTCTCCCATCCCTACCTCCCTCCCTTCTTCCTCCATTCCTTCCTTACCTTCCCTCCAACTTTCCTACCCTTTCCCTCCTTCCCATAGCTTAGCCTCTCCTCTTCCCTCACTTTCCTTCTTCCCCCTTCCCTTAGCTCACACCTCCCTGAACCTTCCATTCCTCCATACTTCACTACCTTCCCCTTTCCCTCCTCCTCCTCACCACCACCACCACCACCACCACCACCACCACCACCACCACCACCACCACCACCACCACCACCACCACCTTACTCATTCACATCTCTGCCCTGTCTCGATTCGTCCTCCATCCACCTTCCTTTCCATCCTGTATCTTTCATTCCTATCTCCATCTCTCAGTTCTTCTTCTTCTTCTTCTTTTTCTTCTTCTGCTTCTTCTTCTTCTTCTTCTTCTTCTTCTTCTTTTTCCTTTGTGTTCGTACTATGTGATAATTTATTCCTTAAAGATTAAAAAAAGAGAAGAGAAAAAAAACTTGAGCTACACCATTAAACGAGGGAGTGGGAAAAAAAGAAGGAACATTAACGACACACACACACACACACACACACACACACACACACACACACACACACACACACAAATAGACTGCAAACAAATAGTGTCGGGGGAGGGAGGGGAGGAGAAAGATGGTTGGAGATAACTAGATATGGTGACTTTATGATGGAGGAGGAGGAGGGAGGTGTTTGGGGGGGGTGGGGTGCCTCGTGAATTACCTGTGGCCTCCCCTTCTCTCCCCTTCCCCTGTGTGTTTATTGCGACCGTAGCTTATATAGGAGGTGGAAGGGGAAGGGGAGGGGAGGGGATGTGTTGACGAGTGATGGGGGTGTTAAAGAGGGTGTCTGTCTAGCGGGAGGATAGAGGAATAAGAGAAGAAGAAGAAGAAGAAGATAAAATTGAAAAAAAAAAAAATGAGAACCCAGCAAATGAATAAAGAAAAGGCAACGAGAGAGAGAGAGAGAGAGAGAGAGAGAGAGTGAGTGAGTGAGTGAGTTTCCATTCCGTAATTTCCCCGCGTGACGAGCCAAGGTCACGTAATGGGAAACTGGAAGCCAAATTATCTCGACATAAAAGGAATGGGGGAAATAAAGGGGGAGGAGGAAGAGGAGGAAGAAGAAGAAGAAGAGGACTCAGGAGAAAAGGAAATCTTGCTGCACCACTACTACCACCGCCATCACCTCCTCCTCCTCCTCCTCCTCCTCCTCCTCCTCCTCCTCCTCCTCCTCCTCCTCCTCCTCCAGCTCAAGCACTTAATTGACCTGCAAGCGGCTGGTCGGGGGTTCAGTACCTTTGAAATGGGCGAGGCGGGGGTGGAAGGAAAACAAAACGAAAATAGAAGACAAGGGAGGCAAGGGAGGGGATAAAACAGAAGGGAAAGGGGAGAGAAGAGAAGAGGAGATGGAGGGGTAAAAGGGACGAGGGAAATGGTCGATTTTTGTTTTATTTTATTTACTTATATATATATGTGTGTGTGTGTGTGTGTGTGTGTGTGTGTGTGTGTGTGTGTGTGTGTGTGTGTGTGTGTGTGTGTGTGAGGGGAGTTTGGTAAAGGGGGGCGAGGGTCGAGGGGCGAGGTTCCCATAAATTCCCATGAGAAATTTTTATACGAGGCTGGGAATTAAGAGGAAGGCCCCACCCTC
>JAPQNM010000018.1:5986641-5989141 GCA_029783475.1 Metacarcinus magister
GCCCACTGCACCCACATACACCCACACATACACCCACACACTTTTCCAGCAGTTCGACACTCACTTTCCCTTTTTTCCTTCCATAACCATCCACCCAACCAACCAACCAACCAACCCAAGCGAATCTTTATTTAATTTGCAAGTCGAGTGTAATGAAAATCGACGTATTGGCGTAACACATGGTGGCTTGGCGGCTGGCTGATCGATCCTAAACTTTCCTCGATTCTTCGGGATTTTCTGGAGGTCCTCGCACGCCACCCTGATCAACGCCCTCACGACCAAGGGATTATTTCGTAGTGGCGGGGGGAATTAACGCTTTGCTTGCACCATAAGTCATCGCTTTTTTTACATTATTAGTGACCTTACACCACCACCACCACCACCACCACCACCACCACCACAAGGCACCCACTTCCCTAATTAACAACTCCCACCTGTCAATTCCGTCCCTTCATTACTTTTCTCCCCGCACGTGTCTGCCCCCCCACCCCCATCCCATCCCTCCGTCACACACTGAGCCTACCGAGGGGAAGGTGGGGAAGGGAACCATAGGGAGGAGGATAGGGGAATAGAGAAGCAAGGGAGAAAGAGGGCAGGGGAGGGCGGCAGCTTAAAGGGACAGTATCAGACCCTAGGCACGGGCGTGTAGGGGTGGGTGGGCGGGCGTTTCTGTGCTTGGATGAAGGGGTGGGGAGGTAAGGGGGAAGGGGTGAGGTTATTATGAGAGAGGTAGGATAGGTCAGGAATAGGGAGAAAGAGGAGGAAGATGAAAGAAAGATAGGGAGAGAGGGAGGAGGATGGAGCATATGATTGTTTGGGGTAGGTTAGGGAAGAGAGAGAGAGAGAGAGAGAGAGAGAGAGAGAGAGAGAGAGAGAGAGAGAGAGAGAGAGAGAGAGAGAGAGAGAGAGAGAGAGAGAGAGAGAGAGAAAAATGGGTTATTGAGGAAAGACCAGGGGCAGTGTGGAGGGGGACTGAAGAGATCCGTAGCCTTGTCTTTTTTTTCCTATTTCCTCTTTACTTTTATTAGTTTTTCTTTTCTTTTTTTTATCATGATTTGTGACCTTCCTCCTTGGCACTGCGGGGCGGTTAGAAATTGTTGTGTTGTTTTACTTTGCTTTCATGGCAGGAAGGAGGAGGAGGAGGAGAAAAGTATTGTGGGGAGGAGAATGAGAGAAGAAAAGTGAGGGAAAGGGAGTGAAAATTGTTGGAAAGAGTTAATGAATGGAAGTGTAGGAGGAAGAGGAAGAGGAGGAGAAGGGGAGGATAGAAGAAGGAAATGAGAATGAAAGGAAACAAAACTATAGAGCTACACCACTTCTGTCTTTCCTGTATCATTTATTCATTTACCAAACATTCCTAACTAACAATTCCTTCCTATCAATATGCAGTAGACGAACATATCCCACTTGCATTCTCTTTGCACACACAGTACACGTCAAGTCGCTTAGCATCACATCACGACTCACACCCTCATGGATCCAGACGACGAGGGGGGAGCACGTACTGTTTGCATTGTTCCTCCACCGACAGAACCCCAATAACATCTGTAGCCTTCCTAACACCTGCGGCGGATGGGCGGGGCTGGGTGGGGGGCTGCACGGGGGCTTTGGGGCGGGAACGGAATAGGGGGGGTGAGGATAGCAACACGAACACCCTCCGCTTCTCCTTACTTTAGAAGGGAGGGAGGGTGTTGGGGTGGAAGGGAAGGGTGTGTTAGGGTGGTGAGGAAAGGTGAATTAACGATTGAACTTAAATGGAAATCGACTCAGTTCCAAAACACACCTTAATGTATGGCATTGATTAAAAAGGGAAAAGTTTTAAGGGAAGCGTGGGAAGTGTGTCCTAACGGGTCCAATGAGGTTGTTATCTACACTCTTCCGGGAAAGGGATTGAGGGTGGATGGGGTGGGGGGGGCGGGGAAGGTGTGTAGAAGGGGAACCAAAGATCGGGTGAGAATATTGTGGTTTCAGCAAGCTTTAAAAAATGGAGGAGGAGGAGGAGGAGGAGGAGGAGGAGGAAATAGAAAGGGAAAGGAGGAGGTAGTGGTGTGGGTTATGGAGGAAGGTGGAATAAGAGAGGAACTCTTATTCCACCTTCCTCCATAACCCATCCCCATGGAAGTGTGGGTTAAAACATAGTAATAAGCTTCCTTTTTACCACCTGAGTCTCTCTCTCTCTCTCTCTCTCTCTCTCTCTCTCTCTCTCTCTCTCTCTCTCTCTCTCTCTCTCTCTCTCTCTCTCTCTCTCTCTCTCACACACACACACACACACACACACACACACACACACACACACACACACACACACAGGCACCTTTCCTGTATGCATGGGCGTGTTCTGAGCCGAGGCCTAGCGGGGCAATATAGGCCTATTGGAAGAGGGAGGGTCAGGGTCAGAGGAAAAAAAGAGGGAAGGAGGGAAAAGAGGAAAGGGAGGAGGAAGAGGAAGAGGAGGAGCAGCAGCAGCGTGCCTAGGAAGGATGGAGAAAGAGCAGGACTT
>JAPQNM010000018.1:5991641-5996641 GCA_029783475.1 Metacarcinus magister
TCAACAGTGGTGGACCTTCGGGCTCGTTTCGGGGCCCTTGAGGAAGTCGAAAGAACAGCGGTGCGCAGCGCCTTGACAGAAGAGCGGGCCCGCTACTGTGCCTTCGCCCATGCCCTCGCCCCCGTCCTGGTGAGACACTCTTCTGCTTCTCTTTAGCCGAGACTTTGTCCGGGAAAAACACTGCAAAAATTTGTGATCATATGGCAGCAATACAGCTTAAATGCATATCTTTTGCAGGTGGAGGAGGTGGGGCTGGTGAGCGAGCTGGGCCACCTGCAGGAGGTCATGACCCAGCTGGAGAAGTACTCAGCCGATCCCTACACCCTCCCCCCTGCCAGTGAACAGGTGAGTCACGCACCGAGAAATTAATTAGTTAGGAATTACATGGAGGGCGGAGAGTCTGTGACCATCTAATACTTGTGTACACATTATCTCCTAAATCTCTCCTTACATTTTTTACGGCAGTGGTTCCTTCGATGATCAATAAGTCTAAAAATAATTTCAGCTGCAGGTCCATATTAAACATTAAACAATTCATATGTGTGTTTAGTTATAACTTTACCGTGTAAGAAGGAAACTTTGGTGCATTACCCACAATTACTGTAAATTAATAGCCTTACTTTATGACAAGGAAGTACAGACCACAGGAAAGTAATTAGACGATTGTACCAACTAACTTCAATTATGGGATGAAGTAGAAATACGTCATCCTCGCTGTAATAGCGGTATATTGCTCTAGTGACGGTCATTAGAAGTACACATAATAGGAGTTCATGTTGTAGGATAAACTTGGCAGCTGTCTTGACACATTCCATGTAATTACCTGATTTTTGAAGCACTGAAAAAAGTGATCTGGAGAAAGTCGAGAGGTCAGAAATTGTCTGGAGCCAACCGAGAGGCCAGAAGTGCACAGGCATTTACAAAGATTGTGAAGATCGGTGTTCTGATACATATAACACAAACCATGAACGTTATACCATTCGAGTCTTGTAAAAGACTATCACTGGTCCAAGCATGTGATTGCAGCGTCACCACACAACGAACACCTCTGCACTTATGTTCGTGAAGCTGCTGACAGTCAGCACAAAGGTGGACAGCCATCCCCTGATAACAGTGTCGTGTGACAGTTATAGTTAATAATTCACGTGAAATGAAAGAGCAACACCTTTCTCCGATTCCCATGCGCATACACCACTGAATTGCACAATTGTTAGATACATCAACCAGCTATAATTTTAGTTATTATTAATGGAAGAAATCAGATTTGAAAGGAATGGATACAGAATCATATGAGTGTGGAGTAATACATTGCTGGTGTTAATCTATTAATTAATTAATTTTGGTGCTAGGCTTAATGATGATTTGGGTGTTTAACATCTATAAACGGTTTCTGTATATTTTTTAATACTTTATGATGATTACAACCGCGAAAACACAGGCAGCTTTCCAGTCTGGTAAGTTACTTTTTTCTCTTTTTTATGTACAATAGAATGTTTTTAGAAGTGTCCTCATGTTGCCTATTAACCGTGCAGGTGCTATTGGACATCAAGGGTGGTGAGGCTCAGTGGTCATGGCAGACTCCGCCATCATCCCCATCCTCTCTGGGCTCCCGCAAGTCGTCCATGTGCTCCATCTCCTCCCTCAACTCCTCCTCCTCATCGTCCACCCACTCCCCCTCACACCACACACGCCCACGCTCGGTCAGCCAGGTTAGCCCACTCTCCTGTCGCTTACATACCTTGAGGCTTAAGTATTCAGTGGGTTTTTAAAGGTAAGGGTTTTAACAGTAATAGAACTCTGCAGTTCAGGAATTAGAATTTGCTGTCCCTGTAATGTTGCAGGTGAGTTGAAATGCTACATAGATGTTGATTGTATAAATATACATATTCTGTATTATTGTAGTGAAGCTTGAGTGCTTTTCATTTACATATAAAAACTTATCCCTTAGTAGTCGCAATGCTAGTAGTTCTGCTCTCTCTCTCTCTCTCTCTCTCTCTCTCTCTCTCTCTCTCTCTCTCTCTCTCTCTCTCTCTCTCTCTCTCTCTCTCTCTCTCTCTCTCTCTCAGAATACAGTATAATATATTGTACTGCTTTTTTTCAGAATAGTTCACCTTTATGTATGATAGTATTCAAGTCACCAGTGTATTGGTAGACATACAGCACTCTTCCATTTGAATACAGTTTTGTACTCTAGTAGTTTTTTCTTATATGGAATAGTACCCTCTTAATGTACATAGACAGCTTTTATTTATTCATTTAATGATTAGTTAACTTTCATCTATTTATTTCAAGATGTATTTATGATTTTTTGATACTTTTATTTCAGTTTCTTTTCAGATAGTTTAATGTTTAACAAATCATTTTATGCTTTTTATTGTGAATGTTCTTGTGTTGCACAATTATATATATATATATATATATATATATATATATATATATATATATATATATATATATATATATAGTCATATTTATTTTACTGAATTTTTTCAGTGTTTTGTTTTGTAAAGTATAATTTTTATTTCTGTGGCTTGTGCCTTGTGTTGGTAGTAGCTTTGTATCACTGTCTTTAGGGCACGAGGTTGGTGAGTGTGTCATCGCAGGACTCGGGGTTTACCTCCCAGGACACTCTCTGTCAGCCTACTCACACTCCTGCCCTTCAGGTACTGACACTGGGGCACCGTACAGGTCCCCCGGCAGAGGTGCTCCTCCTGTGTTTTTGTATTGAGTTGCAACAGACATGAATGAGGTCTGATATTTTTTGCCTTGCTACTTTATGTGCTAATTGAAGATAAATTATAAAGAGGAAAAAGATTCTGATAGAAAAAATTGTATCTTGTTTATAATCAATTCAGTTTTATTCTAAAGGCAAAGCTGGAGTTGCAGTATTTGTTCACTTTTAAGTCACATTAGTTAGACTTCAAAATAATTTGAAACTGTATATAACTATTTTTTATGATATGAGTATTTTCTCATTTGCTTCTACCTCTTCCACCTCAGTATTAAACGTAACGCACTTGGATTATATATGCTTACTTACTATTAATAACACCCCTTTTCTCAGAGAATTAAAAAAATATTTTTCTATATAGTATAGTTTGTTTCATAATTTGAATAGGTACAGTTGAAACTCACCAGCAGTATAGATAAATGAATGGAAGTTATCTTTTTGAAATATTTTTGTCAACTAACATTAGCACTGTATCTAAATCTACAGATTTTTTTTCTTTTTCTTTTTTCATTACATGATTGATAATGAATTTTTAAAAATTTAACTTTTGAAGTATATAGAAGTCTCTGGATATGATTGAAATCAAGGAAATTCACACTTGGTCGTAAAAATAGTAACATCCTGTGGGTATCACTTCAGGCATCAGGGTTGTCAGAGCACTCTGTTGGGTCTGAGGGCAGCACTCCCTCCCCTGCCACCACCAATGCCACCTGGCCCAACCTCACTGACCCATCTCTCCAACACAAGCCAGCACCAACACTCCATGACCGGCCACACACCATCTCCTCAGGTAACACTAACTCTGCCACTCATTATTTATCTGATAATATGTGTGCAATATTAACTCCTGATATGAACTATACTTGCAGCCTATACACACTCTGCAGCCCTTTGTGTTAGACATTGAATATTAAGCATCATTATGCCATAAACAGGGTTGATCATAACCATCAGCCAGTCAGATGTTTTGGTATCCTATTAACTACTAATGTTAGCCTGGTAATATATAGCTTTAGAAATGTAAATTATATTCAACTATTTGACTTGATCTACATTTCTCTCCCCCAACAGCATATGAGAAGGGCAGAGACCGTCCACCACTGACTGTGTACACGTTCCAGCCTCCTGAAGGACACAGTGGCTTGGGCTCCCCTCAGGTCTGCTCTCAGCCATGCAGTCCTGTCTGTCTGGAGGTGTGTATGAAGTGGTGTAACATTAGTTGTGTGTGTGATGATAGGATGGCACGAGGCATGAAACCTGTGTTGAGTAGAGAGCTGGAGTGTGACATCACATGTTAGTAAATCTAATCACGTAAAACATGTGTGTTGGAAACGTATCATTGTAAATATATACTATTTACTTGCCTCTGATCTTCAGGACACATAAAGTATTTATGAGAAAAAAACATGTATAAATTATATGTTTATATTTCTTGATAATTACCACGTATTCTTCGATATTAACAATTGTGCATTAAATATAATAATCTTATAAGACTCATAAATAGCATGACAAATTCAGATGTGAAAAATAGGTTACAAAATTATGTTACTGAATATACTTATTCTACTTCCAGCTTGAGAGTGGTTGTATGAGTCCTCTGATGGGGCACACAGCTACTATCTCGAGGCGTTCCTCCCGTACTTCCCTCCATCACAACATGTCTTCATCCAGCCAAGAAAGCCTCACAGCCTCAGTTAGTGATGCAACACATTTACTGCTCTCATCAGTTTAATGGAACTTTTTTATTTTTATCTTTTTTTTTGGGGGGGGGGCTATTTTGAAGGGGTCGAAATGTAGTTGGAGGTCTTGCATAGTCATTTGGGGCAAATAAATCAATTATAGAGTAGTGGTGGTGGTCATCTCAAAGAATAGAAAATTAAATGTTAAGAAGAATGTTGAAGAATAGGGTAGATGTTATAATTGTAAGAGTAAGGCCTCCATAAAATGATGGGAGAGTAACAAGATTAGTGCATACAAATTATAAAGCAAAGGAACAGGAGCGAGTTGAGTGTTTCAATGAGGTTTAAGGAACAAGGATTGAAGTAGATGAATAGAAAGTTAGGTTTGAAAAATTGAAAAAATGTCTACCCATTAAAGTAAAGTAGAACAATATTAAATCATGCTTGAACACATTATGTCAATATGAAATGTAATGAAAATATTGCTCCTCAGGGCAAATCAAAGCCTCCTGTGCCAAATCGCTGTTCATCTCTGGAGCGACCAGTTGTGCCTGAGAAGAAACCAGTAATTCGAAGTCATCATCAAC
>JAPQNM010000018.1:5999141-6031641 GCA_029783475.1 Metacarcinus magister
TAATAGTAGTAGTAATAGTAGTAGCAGTAGAAGTAGTAATTAAGAGGAAAACCAGTGAAGAAATCAATGCAAGTTACAAAGTGACGGTGCCCTTCAGAAGAAGGTGGAGACAAGGGATCTACCAAGTCAATGGCAACTCTGGAGAAGGGTTCAGTTACGACAGGTAACGGTTGAAGAGGTACTGGACGTACCCTTCCCTTAGCTGACATACGTTGACACTTGTCGCAGGAACGGCAGTAATCCCGGATGTCTGCACACATCCCTGGCCAATAAAAGTCTTGCCATACCTTCATCTGGGTCTTCCGGTGGGAGAAATGTCCAGCCAAAGGACCTTCATGAGCAACACGTAGGATGACGGGACGGCAATCGCTGGGAACAACCAAGGATAAACCATTTACCTTTTGAAGGTGATCCGAGGAGAGACATTTTCGGTACAGGAGGCCGTCCTCATGTATGAACTGGTATGTGGCACCATCCCGTGCTTTCTCAACTTCTTGAGTGGTAGCCTTTGATTGTAAACCCGTCAAGGAAGGACAGGATTCCTGAAGTTGACGAAACTCATCAGGGGTTACAGTCAAAGGATGGAGCTTAGGCAGAACTAGAGGGTGGACCCGTTTAGATTGACCGGCTCTGGTCTCCACAGCACACACTTGAGTAGTTGAGGACTCAACTGGTGGTAGATGCTGACATCCAGAAGGGTGGTTGTCCTTTTCTTGAGAGGAGAGGGAAGTTCCGGGCGAAGGCGAGTCATCAGGAGGCAACAGAGGATCTTGTAGGGAAGAAACGTCAGTGGTGGCTTGGTCATGGTCACTATGGAGAAGATGGTTGTCATTACTGAGTAGAGAATCAGGACTATCAGGATCTTGTACTCCGGGAATATTCCCAACTAGAGCACTAGCAAATTTGATTGGGGCCCTTACAGCATCTGTCCAACCAGTGTAAAATGGGCACCGTAAGTAACACTTAATGACAGGAAATTCGTCGATGCGTCCCAAATAGTCAGCAACTTGTACTTTGGGGCAGAGTGATGGGTCAATGTCTGGCAAGGCTTCCTCAGAAATTACAACTCCAGAGCATCCAGTATCCCTAATTATAGAGGAAGACCATGACCCATTAATAGTCCCCATAACTGAGAAGTTAGGCACTTTATGGTCTTCTAAGCAAAATCCAACCTTATAGGGGGGCGTGGTAGTAGTTCCATCCTTGAATGCTCGAGGATTTCTGGGACAGCGTGGTCGTATATGTCCTGCTTCCCCACAATTGTGACAAGTCACGGTTGAGGGAGTCTGACTCCTAGGAGAAGGTAGAGGCTGGAGTGGAGTAGCAAGTAGAGGGGAGATTTTCTTAGCGTTGTTGTTGGAAGAGACCTTAGGATAGGCGTTGTGGGCGGATGCCCAGTCATCCGCTAGTTGTATTGCGTCCTTCAGCTTGGTAGGCCTTCTTTCCTTGATGAATAGGCGTATTTCTGCTGACAAGGAGGACAGAAATTGGTCAAAGATAATAAACTCCCTTAAATCAGCATAAACATTGGCCACAGAGGAAGACTCAACCCAAGAATCAAACATCCTCGATAACTGGGTAACAAACTGATGGTAGTTCTGTCCTACTCTAATCTTGTTTGACCTGAAATCCACCCGGTAGCCATCTGGAGTTTTACTGAAGCCTGTTAACAAGGCTTGCTTCAGTAACTCGTAATCCTCAGTGGTGGATGACGGAAGGGACGTGTAGAGTTCAGCAGCTTTACCAGTAAGGAGGCAACCCAGACGAACGGCAAAGGTATCTCTGGGTAAAACCAGCATCTCGGCCACACGCTCAAACCTAGTTAAATAGGTGGCAATGTCCTCTTCATCCTTGTATGGTGGTAGACTAGGTCTGGAAACAGGATCATGTGATGGTAGGACTGAGGGCTTACCTTTAGCTGCAATTTCTGCCAGCTTGATCTCTTTCTCCCTCTCAGCTTGTGCTTGTCTTTCTTCTCTTTCAGCTTGTCTTTCTTCTCTTTCCTTCTCAGCTTGTCTTTCTTCTCTTTCTCTTTCCGCTTGTTTATCTTCTCGTTCCTTCGTAGCTTGTCTTTGTCTTTCTTCTCTCTCAGCTTGTCTTTCTTCCCTTTCGTTTTTCTGTTGTTCAAGGATCCACTGGCCAATTTCCTTGCCCTGCAGACCGAGGGCTTCACCCTGCTCCTTCAGTTCTTGAAAGGAAGACATGGAGAAGACCACACAGAGAACACAATACAAAAACAAAAAATATTGGTCAACACCTCACGTGCAAAATCTGGCAAAAGCAAGAGTTTGACGGCAATCAAAACACTCATAACATTACTCCCGGGCCTCAGGCAGCAATGGCGCGCAGCAGCGACTTACAGATAACAACCCACAATCTGTAAAAAGATAATAAATAATTGGTAGTTCTTATCCTGGCGAGGTCGCCAATATGTCAGGGCCGAGGTGACTACCAATTAATATTATCCTTTTATAGAGTTGTGGGGAAGAAAAATCATGGAGTATGATACCCCGAATATATTTACACACACACAAATAGCAAACAATAGGCTAAAAGCCAAAATAAATCACCAACGACGAACTGCTCGTAAACAATTACCAGAGCAGGGGTATGACACCCAAATAACTCCCTGTACAGCTGTTTTGAGGGTGAGATGCTTGACAGCAAAACTCGGCAACGTAGATTGCTCCTCAGACAGCAGGGAGGGTCGAATGGTGTAGGTACAGTTGAAGGGCACACTGGAAGGGAGCCCAAGTCTCCAGAAATGCCTTCGGAATGTTGAGAACCAGCAGCAGGTGGTGAGGTGTTGTCAGGTGTGAGAGCTGAGGCGTTCTGTCCTTCTCCAAGCCGGTGGCGTGGAGCTTGGCTCGGGGAAGCCGGTGAACAAGCGCCGGCAGACGAGAGTGGTAATTCAACCACTAATTAGGGGAAGACGAGGCAGGTGCAGTTCCTCACATATATATATATATATATATATATATATATATATATATATATATATATATATATTATATTTATTTATTTATTTATTTATTTATTTATTTATTATATATATATATATATATATATATATATATATATATATATATATATATATATTTATTCTCTGGAAATTATAAGTTTCTGATGATTAAAATATTTTTCTCCACCAGTTGTGCCTCAGCCAGTATATAGTAACATGGCAGAAATTTGTGGCAGTGGAAACTATATGCAGATTGAAAGTGGCAGTGAGGTTATGGAGCCTGAACGACCAAGTAGTGCTTTTGGTGTAGGCAGCAAGGGACCTGTGTCTACACCCTCTCCAGAGATGATATCTGCATCTGAGGGTAAGGTTAAAATGATGTATCACGATGTATGGTAAAGTGGTGATACTACTTTTGTGTGTGCATGTTGACTGCATTCATTGTTATGTGATCAGTTATACTTGTTTGTGAAAGTTTTTAATTTGAAAGATATGAAACTAAAAAAATTATTAATATTTTTGTATGTATGCATCCATTTTTCCTCATTGTGCTTTTATGTTGATTGACAGTGATTGATTTATAAGAATAAGTTTGATGAATTTTTATAGATAATTATAGTCATCTTAGCACATGTGTGAAACCTAGAAACTCACTTTGTTTTGTGCAGTCACAGTATGCTTATGCACAAAATTAATTTGCATTAACTGTTTTTGAAGTTCTGCTTTTTTTTTAACATTGCATATGAACCCATTTTTCTTCTTTTTGCAATCAAGTGTGTACACTGGAACCTCGTTACATGTCAGGGATGCATTTCCAAAAGCATTCACAAAAAACAAAAGCATTAACAAAAATATGACATGTTTTATTAAAAACATTGATGACATCTTTTTGATGTTAAATCTTTGCCAATACTGTAGTATTATAGCTGGTGCATTCACATCAATGGTATTTTTTTCATGTTAACTTTATGTTATTGACTGCCAATGGCTGGAGTGTTTGAGTCACCTGCCAGGAGTCTAGGACTGAGGATAGTGTGGTTGCAGCACAAGATTGCACATCCAAATGCCACCGATATGAATGCAGGACTGGTGTGTGGGTGCATGAACTGTTTTCACAAAAACCAGTGTCTTGTCCCACACAATACTGGTCAACCAACAATCGCATAACTGTGAGGTTTGGATGCATGTAAGGAGAAGTTGGTAGAAACAAGTTCATTGAATAAATGTTCCATAATCTAAAAACATATACGAGTACATATAACGAGGATCCAGTGTATTATGTATATTTTGTTTAATATATATATATATATATATATATATATATATATATATATATATATATATATATATATATATATATATATATACGTGTGTGTGTGTGTGTGTGTGTGTGTGTGTGTGTGTGTATATACCACTGTTGCATATGTAATGTGGTCAACTGTTGTCTATGCATGCTTTTTAATTGCTTGTATTCAATCACTCCCTGACTGTAGTGTCTGATGCAAGCAAGTACTGCACACTTCGCCGCTACTCTGACACACAACCATTCCAGCATTATCAGCCAGGAAGAGTTGTTCTCCGCAGACACCTCTCTCAGTCAGGTATTGGCATTATGCTTCACTTGAACAGCTACATTAATAATATATGCTACTACATCAAAGCAGCAGTTGATGATGTATAATGGTTGAGAAAATGAGAAAGTTTACACATTTTTTCCATGATAACCAATAGTTCTGGTTACTGACATCAAAATTTATGCTTACTATTTTGGTGTTTCCTCAAAGAGACCACACTCTGAGGAGTAAACAGGCCAAGGTATAAATATAAAAGAAATATTGGAATGCATGCAAATATATGTGTGAAAATAGTTTTAGAGGATTTGTTGAATGTTGTAAATTTTTAAGTTCTATTGTAATTGTAGATTGTGTAAAGTTAAGGTTTGTACATTTTTTTCTTTTGTAGGTTTGTAAAGTGACTGATTTGGGAGGAGGTCAGTTGTATGAAAAATAATATTTGATATTTGAAATGGGGATTGAACTAAATTTTATTCTCATCATGAATTTACTATGTGTTTCAGAGGCTGTGTTACATCATTTTATGAGAATAACTATGTTACAAACTGTTGGATACTATACTCTTATATTTTGGCAGCGATAGTTTAAGACCTTCTGCTAAATTTCCAAATATGGTTTATCAACCAAAAATATATATTAAGGCACTTGTCTTTTGACTCGTAACTTTAACTTCCTAGGCGACAAACTGGCAACAGATAGGAGGCTACTGTGAGTTAAAAGTCAAGAGACAAGCATGCATATACACACCTATGCACACATACATATACACTCCTAGTATATGTATCAAATGTAAATGTAAATGTATCAAATATGTATCAAAATCATTAAACTATAACTGCCTATATCATATTCCCATGATAATAGATAAGAATGAGATGTCACTGATACTTTTTTTAACAGGAGTTTACAAGTATGTTTTTGGAACTTCACATTTACAAGGATGGTGGTTACTCCTAAGTTGGGTAGAGATAATGGAATGATGGGGTTGATGTTAAAGAAAATAGTTCCTTTCTAGTCAGCTGATTACATTTCTCCAGTAGGTTGGAGTTTTTGTGTTGTTTAGGAATGTTATATTAAAGACATCCTAACATGATTCCCATTTTCAGGTGTTAGCTCGATGCCAAGTGGCACCTTAAGGCGGTCTGGTTCCCATGGCCACAAGCCCCCACCACCTGTTCGAAGAACTCCCTCCATTTCCACTATCTCCACAACCAGTCCATCTACCAGCTCCCTAACCAACCTTAATCCATCATCATCATGCATTAGCCTCAACAATTCACCTACTCACCTCAATTCCTCCAGCAGCACCCTTAGCAGTAGTAGCAGTATAAATGGAAACATAAACAGTGGTGGAAGTGGAAGTCCTAGTCAGGGAAGCAGCACTAGTAGTCCTTTGCAACGCACAGACAGTGAGTCAAGTACACCAGTTGGCTCTTTAGAAAATCTTCCCCCTCCACCAGCTTTCTTATTGGAAGATGGGGTTGAAGATATCAATCCCCCTCCAGATCCAGACCTCACAACTCCAGAAGGAATAAGATTCATATGTGACCCTGCTGGACCTCCAGCACCCATCCAGGATAAATGTTTGCAACAGCGTGTGATGACTGTAAGTGATACAGTGAAGACACTTCAAGAGAGTCACCATCAGCCACAGTCTCCTGTAACACACAGGCGTTCTCAGTCTTTAAGATGCAACCAACCTGCCTATAAAGCAGCTCAACTTCTGGAAGAACGTAGGGTGTCTTTGGAAGGTGCCAGAGCATCTCTTATGACCACTTTAAATGCCCAACTTGCTGCTCAGATTACCCAGCAACAATCGAAACAGGTACAGAAACCATATATGGTGAGAGAAGGAAGCCAATCTCCCAGGATGAGTCGTTCTCGACTGGGTTCAGTGCAGGAAGTCATGGAAAGTCCACATCATCCTCCAGCAAATCAGGCAGTAGCACATGAAACTAAGCAAGACTTTAACTCTGTTAAAAAGGAACAAGAGCAAGTACAATACCAACCAGTAGTTCATCAGTACCCAACACAAACACCAATGAACTTCAATCAAGTACAGGAGCCACAGCCAATGTACCTGAATGAGGATAAACAGAACAGTGGTTCTCAGCAAGGCCCTGTATTGCATAAAGATCGTGGTCATATGGCATTTCTTGATTCTTTAAACAAAAAATTGTCTCAAAGACAATCAGGTGAAGTGGCATCTTCCCCAGGATCTCCAAAGCTTCACTCAAGGAAAGCCCATTCCGGAGGAGCCCCAACACCAAACCCAAAGCCCCATCCCAATGGCAGTGCTCCTGTGGCTCATGTGCAACGTTCTGGGTCTGGTGCAAGTGAGAAGGCCTCAAAAGTTCGACAGTGGATTGCAAGTAAAACAATGAGTAGTGAAAAGAAAAATAATGTAGAGACTGCTGCTCTAAGAGAATCACTTCTTGACCAGATCAAACGTGGAAAACAATTGAGAAAGGCCAAGTATGTAGCTGATAGGTCAGCTCCTCAAGTTTCTTGACTTAATGTGAAATGTCTTGTTAAAAGATTTGAAAGGCTGGAGAGTCAAAGAAAAATGGAAGCTCTGAATTCTGTGTGTGTGCACTACCCAGGAAATCATGCTATTTAGCTTGACACATAATTATAGTGAGACATATTAATAGTAATTGTATTTCACTTTGTATTTGTAGCTCACTCAGATCATAAACAAAAAAAATTATCATGCTTAAAGTATGTACTTATATAACTCAACGTTGTAACAGGTGTCTTGTCTATTTATCACCAAATTACGGTTTGGTATTCATATGTACTGTGGGAACTCTAATAACAAAGATAAAACTAACTGATTAATGTCATGTATTATAATGCTATGCTCAGGTGTTCATTAATATTACTCCTAATACTGAGCAGTTCTGGAAAAGTGATTTCATTAATGAATATTACCTTCAATTGCATTGCATATTGCTAACATACAAACTATACTTTGTATTAGCTAAGAATGTTGTATATAGTTTCATTTGTGGGCCACATTCCTTGGGTATGGGTTAGACATGCATTATAACCAATGCTGTGAATTTTGATGCTTTCTAAACACATACTACTTGGAAGCATGTATAATATATATATATATATATATATATATATATATATATATATATATATATATATATATATATATATATATATATATATATATATATATATATATATATATATGTGTGTGTGTGTGTGTGTGTGGGTGTATATATATATTTTTTCTCTCTCTCCAGTGTCTTGCATAATATTGCATGATACTGTCCTACTACACTTCCTTGTTTTGTTTGTTAAAAAGGATTGTGGCACCTTAGTTTAGGCAGCATAGCAATGGAAAACTATTCCAAAATTGAATATACATATTAAACAAAATATGCTAGTGCTGTATATCAAATGTTAAGTGTTAGTCAGACTTAGTTTTTCCACTGAGTTAAATCAGATGCAAAATAAGTCCTATGCTGAAATTTGTTAAACTAAATTGTAAAGATAAAATTGTATTTTAATTGTTTTCTGTATTAAAAGAAGCAAGAGCCTTTTGTTTAAGGGTGTTGTATATATAGGATGAAGGGCACAATTCAATTAGGGTTGAGGTACAGATTTCGGATAGAAGACAGATTTAGTTAAATATTCAAATCATGTAAAATGGCTATATATTTAATGCTTCCAGTCTGTTTGTGTATGACAAACAATATTCAGTATTCAGCAGAATGAAAGGGTTCTGGAGTGCAATAATTGTAACTGAGATGTTTGAACCAAGACCTACTATACTGATGGTTTGATTATATATATATATATATATATATATATATATATAATTGGCATTGTTCTTGTTTAACATAGTGGGTTGAAACCAGCTCTTCATGAAATGTGATGACTTTATTTGGTTCTCTTGAAATTTTAAAGCATTTTGTATTGCTTAGTGGTAATATATATTCAATTTTCATACTGTTAATATTAAGAGTCCTAAAATAGATCCTAAATTTAACTCTAGTCACCTTGCAGTCAAATCTAATGTTGAATAGATTTTATAAATGATAATTAGGATATAAAACATAGCAATTTAATGTTTGCTGTTCATGTAAATATTGTATTGGTGGACATATCAGAAACAATAAATACTGACCTTGAATATTCACATCAGCATCAGAGTTAACTATACTTACCATAGAAATGGGATTGCGGTATTTGTAAAAAAGTAAGAAATAGATATACTCTTCATACAGTAAAAAGGGGATGAAGAGAACCATATCAAAGACAGATGATGAATAGAATTATTTTTTATAATTTTCTCCAAAGCTCCATAGTTTCCATTACTATGGCTTCAGTTTATTTGGAGGTGAATCCATGTTTTGTAGTGAATCAGTCTCGCATCTTGAAGTGATGGCTATGGGGAGTGTAAGCCAGTACACTTACTGACACTTGGCTCAAGGAATTGATTTGTTTTTTTCGTAAATTTCAATGGTACACCAATAGATATTTTGTTTCTTAGCAGTATAAAGGATAGTAATCCATTCCAATTGTCAGGTGTATTAGTGCCTTCTCTAAATTGTTTATAGAAGTCAGTTGTAGAAACCATACTTTTTTTCATTAATGGTATTTTTGTTTGGAAAGAAAAGTATGATGCATTGAATTTCTTTCTGTAGAACGTTTATAATAACATGTATTCTATCATAAAAAAACATCTTGCCTTTTATTTTGAACAGATCACTTGTTCACATAGACATTATGAAATTTAAGTTTTGATGTCCTGACATTTCACTACGAATGTTATCCTTACAAAAACAGTTTTCAAATTATTATTATCATCAATTTTCATTACCAGAGATGTGAACTTGACAATTAATTCTGGAAATGGGGACGGTAAACGTGATATTTGAAATAAATATTGCCTTAGCGCCTTAGCACAGAGCACTAGTGTGTTATCCTTGTCGAAGGTGTTCACTCTATAGGAACACATTTAATAATGGTAAATTTCAGAATGATACTTATACTCTGTATTTCATTTTGAGCATTGAACTTATTTTGTGACAATAATTAGCTTTGAAGGAAAAGCTTATGTGTTTATATATATATAAATATACATATGTCTTAGGTTATACATACTGAAGTAAAAGATTACTATTATTTGTATTTTCCAACCTCATGAGCACTATCATTCAAATAGTCTGTTTGTAAACTTTTACTAAAGGAAAGTATTATATGCATTTATAATATTTGGGAAAATATTTGAACACATGAACTTTCATGTTGAAGCCATTGTTTATTTAGCAGAACGTACAGAGAATCTATGATCTTGCAAGCAGTAGGAGCAGAGTCAACACACACCACACACACACCACACACACACACACACACACACACACACACACACACAGTGTAGACAAGAAATGCCTGAGACAATTCATGATATAATTGAGTGTTGTCTCAGTACAGGAAAATTTCCTAAAGAATGAAAAAGATCAAATATAATGTCTATTTCTAAAAAAAGAAGATTAAGAAGAACCTCTAAATTATAGAACAGTAACTTTGACCAGCATGGTATGTGAGAAAGTCATCAAGAAACAATGGACTGATTACTTAAAAGGAAAAGAAATAATATAGACAATTTGAATTCAGAACAGGAAGTTCATGTGTCACCAATTTATTAAGTTTTTATTGAAGAGTGATAAATATAACACAAGACTCTGACAGTACAATCAGCGTATACCGACGCATTACCATTCAGACAATAATGATCAAAGTCCAAGTAGAGTTTGGTCGACGTTGACTGTACGTCCCGTCACTACACGGCTTTCCTCCTTTTATTCAGATAAATTTCTGGTGATAAAACATTTCCTAAGTTTCCCCTAAAACACAACCGACTTCTATATTTTCTCTGAAAGCATTCTATTCTATGGGGCTAGAAATACGAGATAACTCTCTAGATCAGTGGTTCCCAAACTGGGGATAATATAACAGTTTTTCGGGGGTAATGGAGGGGTGACAGAAAAGAAAATATATCTAGTGTTTTGATATACATCAATATTGACAACATTTTGTGAAAGGGGTAGCACGCCTAATGTTGCGTGTTAGATTGGGTAACAAGCTGAAAAAGTTTGGGAACCACTGCTCTAGATAGCCCGTGTGTCCCCTATAGATGGGGACACGATAGACAACCAACCAACGAAATAACCAGTGATATCAACACGTAGTCTACTAGCGTACAAGCTTCACCGGAGATCTTCACAGCTGCTCACAAAATGTAATGTAAGTGTTTTGAAAAACTGAGAAATTGATCTAAGGTAGCCCAGAGAGGGAGGTGCCCTGGGATCGAACTCTTGAGTCAGCGTTCCGACGCCTTACCAATCAGACAATAATGATATCCAAAATTAAAGTGGAATTTGGTTGATTTTGATTGTCCCGTCACTATAGCTTCTAAAACTATGATTCGAGCAATTTGGTGTTCAACATTTCCTGCATCTACACTAAATTGTATCGTCATGGACTATAACATCCTGTTGGAGTGACTGTGTTACTACACTTTGTGCAATGAAAAACCCACCATACTCAACAGGAGATGCAAAAAGAACATGTGCATCTTACAAAGTTTTTGCATAATTGAAGCCCCGATTATATCGTCCACCAGTAGGGGCACTCATTAATAAGGCTATTTACCTCATGGCAGTACCGCATCCAACGGGGGTGAGCGTTCTCGGTGTCGGGATATTTGTTTCCCTTGAAAATTTGTTGACCAACACCGTATTATCTGTAGGTAGGAGACATATTCCTTGACACCGGCTCCAGAAGCACCTTGACCTGTCATTTCTTTCTCTCGCCTCCTCCCCCTTCCATAAAAAAGCGAAAACTCTTAACATGCGAAACAAGTGTGAGGAATTGTCCCTATCAGAAAAAAAATATACATATATATATATATATATATATATATATATATATATATATATATATATATATATAAGCTTTTCATGCACCAGTGCTTCAAGGTCTCGCTATGGCCTGCGTAGTGACGACCGAACTGTTTTACTGCCTTTATCCATATTTCATCAATGAACTACACAATTTGCGGTTAAACATATTTATCCCTACTACATGATTTGCATAATTGTTACAAAGATAGACTCATATAACTAAAAAAGATATATACGTGGCACAGCTACGGGACTGCAGGCTACCCACACAAGCTGGTGTGCCAGTCGCCAGATGAACATGAAATTATGAACAACGGTAAGAAAGGATAATAGATAACAGGAAGAAACTTTCAATAGAAATAAGAATATACGAAAACATTACTTTTATAATACGATCTTTTGTGATTTCAAAGGATAAATGATAGACAAACAAAAGGAAGTGATGTTGGCAGTACTGTTGGGATCGCTGTCAACTTCTGACTCATATCTTGAAAATGACTTATTTATCTACTCTGTGCTGTTTATTCTAACTGAAATGCAATTTAAATAATGGGTTTCATCATCATTAATAGGTTGATATCCAATAATATGCTATGATAATGTACAAATATCCAGAAGTAACATCCTGTCCCGCGGTTGAGATGTGCCACAGTGACTGTCAACACCATGGATACTAAGGTGGCTCTGTGGCTAGCCTTAATAAGCCTGTTAAATTTAAGTAATGCCTTAACTTCGAGTCGCAAAAGACCTTTGATTAGTGGTGTGAATGCAGATGGAGTAGATCTAAGTCACCATTATCACTACGATGAGGTTGTGCAGCTTGCCAAGAATTTAACCACCTTGTACCCTAAGCTGGTGCAACAGTACAGTGTGGGCAAGTCTGTGCAGGGCCGGGAACTAATAGTGCTCAAGATCAGCGAGAATGTGGCACAACGCGGCGAGTGTGAGCCAATGGTCAAATATGTGGCCAACATGCACGGTGATGAAGCTGTGGGGAGGGCGTTGATGGTGGCCTTGGCGCAGTACTTGGTGCTAGCCTATCACCAGGGGGATCCGAGGGTGGTGAAGCTCCTCAACACTACGGAGGTACACCTCATGCCCTCCATGAACCCCGATGGCTTCGAGATGGCGCAGGTAAGTGTTGCTCAGTGTTCATGCTGGATATTAATTAGGCAGTGCTTACAGGTACAGCAGCCATACGAATAGGGGATGACAATGGGGTATGGCTGCCGTATCTGTAAGCACTTATAGGCACAGCATTATAACGTAAGCCGTATCCTCATAGTGCTCGGTTATAGATACGGCACGTGCCTAACTTTTGGGTAAGAAGCTTATAGAACCAAACCTAACCGAACCAAACGTAAACCTAACCAAACGTAATATTTCATAATCAACCTAACATAACTTGAAAGATGCTTTACCAGGTAAATAATAAGGCACAGGCCGTAGGAATAGCGGATTATTCTGTTGATAACTTTCTCTAAGTGTTTGAAACTCTTCGTATGATGAAAATGTCAAATTTAATGCGAACATGGTGGGTGACGCCGACGCATGCTGTATGAATAGGGGATGACAACAGGGTACGGCTGCCGTATCTGTAAGCACTTCATATTAATTATGTTGGGCAGGGAAGAGTGGTTTTAACCCTTAAACCGCGGGGATGTTTTGGCGTGCCTGGCCTCCCACGCGGGCATATTCACGCAAAAACATACCTCACTTCAACCTCCTGTAGCTTCTCTCCTATTAAACTCACGTTACTGAAAGAAGTAACATTGTAAGGTCCATACCCTTAGCTGTCTTTTGACGTTAATTTGAACGCTATATGAGCATTATTAGAACGAGTACGGAATTCTGAAGTAGGAACTGTGAAAACACATTATTATAGACATATCCACCCCTAATGGATTTCTTTCCTATTAGTTAGCAATAAAAAGCATCACTTTTATACCGTTTATGTGAAACACACCCGTAAAAAGCTCAATTTCCGTTTTATTGTAAAAATCAATGGTTAGCATTACTTGCTAAACTTAGCAATGGACCAGCATCCTCGCTAGAATGCAGCAACTGGTAGGCCTAGGGAGCGTGGGTTGGTATTGTTTGAAAGAAAACAACATGTTTACTGGACTTGAGGACAAACTAATCAAATTTGACGGCGCCTTAATTCAAAAAATGCCCTGTCCACTATTGTGGACACCCGCACTTGGAGCCCACGCACCGGGTGTCCACAATAGTGGACACCCGGTTTAAGGGTTAAGAGGTCTAATTTACCATTAACCTCACTAATTTTATTTTTCCAAGACCATCAGTTGCTGCTAATTAGTCTTTGCAGTTCAATCACTGAAA
Organism: Metacarcinus magister; assembly: GCA_029783475.1. Classification (NCBI taxonomy): domain Eukaryota; kingdom Metazoa; phylum Arthropoda; class Malacostraca; order Decapoda; family Cancridae; genus Metacarcinus; species Metacarcinus magister. The sequence goes on from JAPQNM010000018.1 coordinate 6,012,950, forward strand.
TAGGTAGTTAGATATGATAAAAATCCAATAAATTTGGTATTGCATTATAATTGTCAGTCAAATCAGATGTTATGCATGATACCACTATGTCATAAGTTGAATGCATCAAAAGAGATAAGAGAGTGGAGTTGTTATTCCGTAGGAGTTGGCGGTCTGTACGGGTGTTGAAACTTACCTTCTCTGTATTATTTATGGCTATGGTTGTTACCTATAACTCGGCTATTATTGTACAGTACCACAAAAAACGTTCAGTTATGGACATCCTCAAGTCTCCTTACAAATCACATCTTGTAGATCTCGCTCCTTGTCTTTGAATTTCATACATATCTATCAGAAATTAGCTGATAATAATGGTGATTGTGATTTTTATGAATTCATCAGTTTTTGGTAATGTTTCCAGGGGTATCCATGACACATTATGTATGTAATTGACAAAATACAAATTACGTCCACTCACGGTCCTCAAGCTTCAACGGGACATAAATACTCAGGAGATATAATGTTCCTTGTTGCATTTTAGAAACACTTGATTTACTCTAATTTCCTTGTATATTATTGTTAATTTGTGTTATTGTATCTTTAGGAAGGAGCCTGTGATGGTTATGGTCGCTCAGGCAGAGAAAATACTCATCATATTGATCTGAACAGAAATTTTCCATCACAATGGAAAAATCTGAGTGAAAAGTACTTGTATTCCAATCGTGAACCTGAAACACTGGCAGTCATGGGCTGGATCATCAACAACCCTTTTGTTCTCTCTGGAAACCTTCATGGAGGCTCTGTGGTTGCCAGCTACCCTTTCGACGATACTGCGTAAGTAAATGAGCTCAAAAGAGGAAGAGTTACTATACACAAATCTTCATTTTGTATGTATGTACTGCTTTTGATGGACATTTCTTACTTTTTTATTTCATTTAACTTTCATTTTGGGTAATGGTATTCAGAGATGATGGAAGAGGATGCAATGATAAGGTGGGATCTATATGAGTAAAGTATAGGTGGCTGTGGATAAAATGGAAAAGATTGTGGCAGAATATTTGGAGAGAAGTGGATAAGGCAGGGAAGGAAAGTGCAAGGACTGTTATGTATGGAGAGCAATAAGGAAAGACTTTGTTATTGAAAATCTTTTGAGTCCATTTTCATATAAGATACCTTTACTATGACTAATTATAATGATACTGAAAGCTTTTTTTTCCTTCCAAGTATCCATAGAGACTGCTGTGTGGAAAGCAAATCACCTGATGAGGAGCTTTTCCATCACTTGGCAACAGTGTATGCTTCAAACCATCTCACCATGTTCAGAGGAAACCTGTGCCCAGGAGATAACTTCCAAGGAGGAGTTACAAATGGTGCTTTTTGGTATGATGTTGAAGGTAAGTTATGTTTATTATTTGAGGGTACATAAGTGTAGGTTTGTTTGTAAAATACATAACTGATTTTGGAAGATCAGAAAAGAAGAAAAGTTCGCAGAAAATGACTAATTCATATATGTGTAGAAGTTTTGTGATTATATTTGAATTTTTTTAGGTGCCTGCCCAACCAAGGATAGACTTGGGTTCATAATATAGCTATTAAGTTTAGCAATGTGTCATTCCCAAAGGCTTGCATTAAAAGGGTTTTATAGGGTAAAGCACATTTATGTTTCACCTGAACTCATGAAAGTCATACAATGGAATTGAACGAGAGTGATATAGGATTAGAAAAAAGTAACTAGTATTTGAAATGTAGCTAAGCCTCCGTGCCTGAGATGATCACCTCTATAATCTTTTCAGCATAAACGAAGAGATATTTATTATGGGAGAACAAAGTCAAAGGTTGTCAAAGTTAACATGATGAGAAAGTGTGTCTGTGTTTTATAGGAGTTATAGGGATCTGATAGGAGTGATAAATTAGAAAATAGGAATAAATATGTGACTGGAGGAGCCTGGTATAGAAAATAGCCTAATAATACACGTCAAATTTTTGGATAAAAAGAAGACACTCAAAATCTTGGTGCCTCGGTAAGGCAATCAGGAGTACAGGAAAGGTATTGTGCTAATTGGCCCACTCCTTAAGGATGACAAAATTGAAGGTTTAGAGTTGGTTTAGTGAAAGAGACAGTATCTCAGGTAGTTGTGAAACATTTAAAGCACTTCATCTTCATTGAATTTATGTACTTATTTACTTTCAATATCTTGCAGGAGGCATGCAGGACTTCAACTATGTGTTTGGGTCATGCTCTGAAGTGACGTTTGAGTTATCATGCTGCAAGTATCCCATGGCTTTTGTACTCCCACAAGAATGGGCCAACAATAAGGAATCTCTCCTTGCCTTTATGGAACAGGTGCATATGGGAGTTAAAGGTATGTAGTGCTTCGTGGCTACTTGCTGCAGTCAAGATTCTTAGTAATTAGTTATTGTGGTAGTTTTCAGTAACAGTAAGGTAATGTTGAAGAGGAGATGAGTATAGCTAATTCAAAATGTATGTTGAATACTGTCCCATTTGAAAATGTTATTCAAGATATGAATTCTTCCATAAATTGATGAACTGCATTAATATGATGGTTTTTAAAAGACAGGTTGTTATTTTTGCCGCCAGTGAAGTTGAGCGAGAAGTTATGTTTTCACTTTGTTTGTTTGTCTGTTTGTTTGTCAGTATGTTGTATGTATGTAGTCCCCAAATATGTTGAATTAGACTTCATAGGACATCATACACAATCTCACTGAATTGTAATCACACTTTTTGTCCACGCATTGCTGTCTCTTGCATAGTACTACTTCATGTCTTGTTTGTAGAAGAGAAAATTTTTTACAATGAAAGCTGCTTCTTTATAAATCACCACCCAACCGTTATCTTTCAGGTGTTGTGAAAGATGCTGACACTGGTGAACAGCTAAAAGGTATATATGTAAGTGTTGAGGAACTCCATTACAATGTTACCACCTCAGATCAGGGGGAGTACTGGAGGCTGCTCATGCCTGGGAATTATACCCTCCTTGCGAGAGGCTATGGGTGAGTGTGGCAGTCTTACACAGCTTATTGATGTTGTATGATTTGTTTTACCAGCCTCAAATTGTTGTAAGATCTTGAAAAAAATTATCGTAGATACATTATCTTTGATATTTTATGCATTTTTCTATTTTCCTTATTCGTTTTGCAGTTATGAGACCATAACACAGAAGATTGCTGTTGCTGAAGGTAGTGTGTCACGTGTGGACTTGAAGATGAAGCGGGAGGCCTCAGGTAACTTTGACCTTTTGTTACAGTACCAGCAAATTAGTGATACTGATTAGTGATTAGCTGATACCACTCCTTCTCTCCTCATCACTCCTGTCACCATTGTACATGTTATCATGTGTAAAGGGACCGGAAAACTTGTGTAGGAAATTCAGCAAGGAAGGAGACACTCTGCTCCAACAGCAAATTCTTTCAGTCTTATAGCTACTGACATGGTCGAACCATTTTTGAAATCCAACGATCTTCTTCATTTGGCACCAAGTGGCCAAAATAATAGTTACTGTTCACACACAGTATGATTACCATGCAATGAATCAAGCAAGTTTCAAGATTTGCCAGTTTGATGTGAGTTCTTTATGAACATATTTTCTGAACACAGCAAACAGAACTTTAGTACTTCTTCTTATTTAGGAAGTTTATGAAACAATTTGCAGCTCTTTAGTTAACTTGCATCTTATAAGGAAGCCAGTGTGCTTAGTGCTGAACATGGATCTGAAAAATTTTGTGTGTTTTCAGAAGACAAATAGGGTGAGAAAAAAAAATGTTCTTTCAATAAATTTTCTTTATTTTATTTCAATGCTAAAGGTAATCATATTGGAAGGCTGCTGAACAGAGTTGAGCAAGTGAGAAATAGTGGATATGACAACACGAAACTGATAAAAAGAGTAATAAGGAAATCCTTGTATCATCAAGTTTACAAAAGAAGTAACTTGCCACCAAAAAAATACTTGGATGATATCTTACTTGAAAAAGCAGTGCCCTTTGTGGCATCAAGTACTGGTGATATGCATGGTAAAGAGATGGACATCAGAAAAAAGAAACGGCAATTGAATGAAAACCATCATGTTCCTTCCAATGGCACACCTGATCCAACAACTGCGAGTCATGATGGAATGTTGTACAAAAGAAGAGTCCAATCTCCTTCATCATGGAGTGACTTGACTTCAAACAGGAGAGTGTCACCTTCATTAAGCAGTACTGGTCATCTGTCTGATGCACTTCATAGGCAATCTCAATCTGTTAGTGGTGTGCAGCCCTCAACATGGACCACTCCCAAACATACATCTGGGTTGAATGGCTCATCAGTAGGTGTAAGCCTCTTACATTTTAATTCTTCATGTGAGTGTGTATACCTTAGTGTGTGTTCTTGTGTGATGGTGGGTGAAGCTTGTAGTTTTTATCTTAAGCACTGCAATGCCATTTTGCACCAGCTTAATTGAAACTTTCAACTTGTTTTAAGTATTTCAACATAACTATTTCACATGAATCTTCATATTGATTTCAAAGAATTAGTAAAAAAAGAAAACATGCATTTAGTGTATACAGGTATACCACTGATAGAGGGGAAGGGCTTGAATAAGGAAGGAGGAAATGTATGGCTGGGGAAAGGTAGAAGCTGTTCTGCTGTGGCCATCCCCTTGGGGAACATTCTCATAGGGAATGAGGCATCAGAGAATATAAAATAGAATATAGATAGAATAATGTTGATATGGTGTAAGAAAAACTATGTTTGTCAGTGTATTTAATTGGGAAAATAAGTAAAAGTCACTGCTCATGTTGGTCGGTTTACAGGCTATACTAGCGCAAATACCTGATCCCGTTAAACTGCAGAATAGGCAAGTTCAAATGCATTCTCTGCTACATTTGAAGACTGAATTTTTTAATATATTTTTTTTTTATTATGGAAATTAATTTATATTCATACAATGACACATGTACATATTTATGAAAGATGTGTAATGCAGTCCTATGACATTTATTATGATAACTAAAAAAAACTAGAAAATTGTACGATTCCACAACATAATTTTTTTTTCTTCTCACAAGAACATTAGATAAATATGTTTGAAGTGATAATGATAAAAAATACATGGAAAATATCTACAATAGTTATACATATATTATGTATATCTATTTTCTTTGTAATGAAATAAGTGCATTGCTAGAACACATGTGGAGGGCATCAAAAGGAACAATGATGAATAATGTTTGAGTATAGACACACAGTTGTAAGAATCAATAACAGTAATAATTTAGGAATGCATTCAAACCACAGGAACATGTTAGAAGGATTTTGCTTGCATATATTGTGTGTGTTGTGTGAGGGTGTTGTGTTGTGTTGGTTGTGTTGGGCATCTCTGGACATGACCTAATAATATTCTAACCAAGTGTGCTGTTTTGAAATGTTGTACACGTCTATATTGTATTACCTATGTGTATTACAATGTTTAAGTGATGTATATGTGCTCCAACCCAATAAATGGTCATGTGTTATAATGAAATGTACATAAAAGAAATTTCTTAGTTAGCACATATCATTAATTTTACTTTTCTTTAATTTTCATACAACAGCTACTCAGTCACTCATAGCAGAAACACAACCAAAGGCCTCCGTCACCACTACAGAGGCAGCAACAGTAAGATCGGAGTCAGAACCAAGCACTACCATTGCAGTGGACACCACCATCCAAGCAGACACCATCACCACCCCCACCACCACCCCTACCACCACCACCACCACCACCACTACCACTACAACTACCCCACCACTCCCTCGTCGTCCAGAAGATGAAGGATTCCTTGCACCACCAGTGTTCAAGTAAGGGCATAGATGAAAACATACCCATAATAAGATATTTGAATTTTAGAGTTATCCGTTACCTTTAGTAATCTGATGGAGTATTTGTCAATGCACTCGGCTCACAACTTAATGATACGAGCCTCTTGCCACGTGAAAACAACTTGGCTTGTCTATACTTTCAAGTTCTGTCCCCTGTTCACCTAGCAGATAATTAGTGTGGACCTAAGTTAAGGAGTTGTAACCTCACTGTCAATCTAGAGTGGAAGGCCAGCAATCATGCCCTCTTGTTTGTGGTGTTGTTCTATTGAGGCAGGCCAGAAATTGTGCTCTATGTGTATATTTGTGTGTGTTTTTGTGTATGGGTGTGGGTGTGCGTGTGTGTGCAAATTGTTTTTCTGTATACTGTTGCTACAAGAAATGAGAAATTGTCTGTCACACTACAGAAGTGATAAAAAGGTAGCACTTAAAAAGTATCACAGTTTGTCTCATATTTTTATGGTAAACTGGGATATTGATTGTTTTCTCCTTCCAGACACCATCATTACCCTGACCTTGAAGCTTTCATGAGGGAGCTATCCCAGAGCTATCCTAACCTAACACGACTTTACTCCATTGGAACAAGTGTGCTAGGTCGAGAGCTTTATGTTTTAGAGATCTCTGACAACCCTGGAGTCCACGAACCTGGTGAGTTTTCTTCCTTGGAATGATTAATTGAAATATTGAAACTGATAAGATTATTTACTATCTGTTTTAAAGCAGGAAGTATTTTACATAAGTATATAAATATATTAGAAAGAGTATGAATGAAGAAGAGAGACAAAAATTTTAAGAATTAAAGGAAGAGGCAAATCAAAAAGATGAGGTGAGCATAACAGAGGGAAAAACAAAGTTTATTTTTGGGGGAGTGATGGACAACAGGGTTCAGTAGCAGCATATAGGTTTCAATTCGAACTCGGGTCATCGAGTTCTCCTCCTCCGTGCCCTGACTACTCGGCTAACAAATTAATTTTGTTCTAGATGTGTACACAAATGCAAGATAATTTTTCCTCCCACAGGAGAGCCAGAGTTCAAATACATAGGAAACATGCATGGGAATGAGGTAATTGGTCGTGAAGTGCTACTGTTCCTGATGCAGTACCTGCTGGATGGGTATGGTAGGAATCCACGCATCACCACCCTTGTCGACACCACCAGGATTCACATTATGCCCACTATGAATCCAGATGGCTTTGAGTTTGCTCAAGAAGGTATGATATATGGAAATATTTTTGAAACACAGTGACTATTTTCTTGTGTATTTATAGTGTATGGTATGGCACCTCAGATAGGTATGAGAGGAAGTGTGTGTACTATGAATAATATAATCATATTCAATATACAGTCCTTGTTCTGTGTCCATTTGTGTAAATGGAAAATCAAAGTAATGAAACAGATCAATTATTGATGATGTATTGTACAGGAGATTGTAATGGAGTTCTTGGAAGAGCTAATGCAAAGAACTTTGACCTGAACCGAAATTTTCCTGACCAATTCATCGCCGACAAGGTAAGCATTGTTTAAATCATGCTTGCATGGTTTGCTGCTTAACAGACCATTTTTATTATGTGTGATATCCAATTGCCTGAAGTCTTATGTTAGTTTACCATGAGACTCCCAAAGTGTAGGACCATGATATGGGATAATTTTTGCTTCCTGAAATGGTTAAGTCATTGCATCATATTAATAGATATCACAAACTGGACTTTTCATGTCTAAATTCGTATTACAAGTCTTTAGAAGTATATTTATATTTCCCATGAAGATATATATGTATATATATATATATATATATATATATATATATATATATATATATATATATATATATATATATATATATATATTTATATTTATATTTATTATTATTTTTTTTTTTTTACATTAAAAGGGCTAAGGGACAACAAAAAAGCGTTAAAAAAAATCCCGCTTGTTGCCAGACTGTCTTGTCTCTGGTTAAAGTTCAAAGAAATTTTCCATCTGATATATAGGCAATTAGTGTGTGATAACCAAGGAATGTGGTGGAAAGGGATAGAGGATTACACAAAATCAGTTGGAATTTTATAATATATTTTTTTTTTACAACCTAGCATTTTTTTGTATTCATCTAATCGAGCACTTTCAATACCTCATCCTCTATTACTTCAATGCTACATAAATCATGTGGAATATTTGGTAGATTTTTGTCTATTATTATCCACCTTGTAATTTGGTGCACTGCTTCAGGAGGGTTTCAAGAGACAGCCGGAGACCTTGGCTGTCATGAAGTGGATCAAACAGTATCCATTTGTGCTGTCTGCTAACCTTCATGGGGGCTCCCTGGTGGCCAATTACCCATGGGATGACAACATCCAAAATCAGAGTGGAATATACAGCATTAGTCCAGATGATGACATCTTCCAGAAATTGGCTAAAGCATATTCCTTTGTGAGTAAGAAGTGTTGTGTTGTTTCTTTTTGTTAAGGTGCAGCCTCATAATTCATGAATCTGTGGCCTTGGCCCTGTGGTGGGGGCTACGAGAATACCACGTGTGGCTTGTAAAAGACGATAAAGGGATGGAATGAGGAATCTGAAAAGTCCCTCCTCTGTATTTTCTACTACAAAAAGACATAGAGCAGAAGGGGAGGGGAAAATAAAGTCTCCCTGAACACTAAATGTTTTGTCCTTTTCCATTCCTGTACATGTGACAATGGCTAATGATTATTTTTCTAAATTTCCAAACTATATAGGCTTATAATTTTTTTTGCTTTGTTTCAGGCTCACCCTCACATGGCAAAGGGAATGCCATGCCATTCCAATAACGAAGTATTCAAAGATGGAATCACTAATGGTGCTCACTGGTATAGAGTAACAGGAGGCATGCAGGATTGGAATTATTTAAACTCAAACTGCTTTGAAATCACTGTAGAAATAGCATGTTGCAAATACCCTCTTACTCATGAGCTGCCGAGGTACTGGATGGATAACAAAAAATCTCTGTTGGCATTCATGGAGCAGGTGAGTCCAGCATTAAGGATTACTTGTATGGCCTTTAGTTGTAATACTAATGGATCTCCTGGTTATTTCCTTTGCTATGATTGATATAACCTCTTGTATGGTTTTGAATTTATTGCCTCTAAATAACTTGCTTTGTCTTTATCTTCATAAGTCTCATGCCTGTTTTATGGAACTGGAATAACAAAAAATGTTTCCACTTGTTCCTAGTTCATATATTCATCTTTTCATTATCTGGTCCTCCCTCTTACTCTGCTATCCTTCATCTCTTTAAAATGTTTTAGTATTCTGTTATACATTATACCTTACTTTTTTAATGTAGCATATAATATTTCATTCTGCAGTTTATTAAACTGTTCTAGTCTCATCTACGGTATAATGGAATAATTTGTGCTTTGTGCTTCAAATTCTCACACTCATCTTTCACCCATATCTTACCCTTTTCTCCAAAACTCATCTACCTCACAAACATTTTGGCTTTGTTATGGCTTTGTTATCCAGTCATGATTCTGTGTTTGTATGTACCTTTATGTTAGTTCTCTAGTCATATGGTCTTCAACTTATTGCATTAAAGTAATGGTGCCAATGCATCTTGCAGGTACACGTTGGAGTGAAGGGCTTTGTTGTGGATGTGAACGGTCACCCAATCAACAATGCAACAATCACTGTTGCTGGCTTAGCCCATGATGTCACCTCTGCCACTGACGGTGATTACTGGAGACTGCTTGTACCAGGGAAACACCTCGTCACAGTTTATGCTGAAGGGTAAGGGGTTTTTATTGCTAGAACTTCCCCTGGAATGCATTTTATGTTATGTTGTATTTTATATACTAGGCTGTCATCTCACTGAAGAAGGTTAGCCAAGACAAGACATACATACTCACATTCATGCACACATACTTGTTGGTGTTTTCTACCTATTTCCTCCAGGGTGCAACACAGGACATAAGCTGAGGTCGGGGTGCACTGTTAATTTCTGAATCTCAGATATATATGACGGTGGCATTGAGTGCACTTTTTTTGGCAACTGTAGTTATACAGAAGTGGCACTGTGCAGGTTTAAGGAGGATATTAGCTTGGTATATAGATAAATATACATTAAACATGCCACCTGCTGAAGGGTAAATGATGTTTGTCTAATAATAATTAAATATATTTCAGATATGAAACTGAACAAAGGCTTGTGGAGGTACCACACCTTTGGGCTGTCAAAGAAAATTTTACATTAAAGGCTGACAACTCGGCTGTGTGGTCAGAGCAAGAAGATTTTAGTCTGGCTGAAAATCTAGGACAGAGATATCTCAATAACTCAGAAATAAATATTGCCATGTCAGATATTGAGAACCAGCACCCAGACATTGCAGAATTTTTGGCCAATGATAATGAATGGAGCATGAAGCTACATGCCCTGCAGATGGGCACACAGGTAATTTCATCATGCTTTCATCATACTGCTCACAACTTTATGTAACTGATATTATTTCAAAGGTTTTCTGTTGATAAATGTAGGATTTTATAATATTTAGGATTAAGAAAACTATTAATTTTTTATGTATAATTCTTTAGTATTATGTATACTTTATGCAGTGTTTTTTTTACTTAAAAATCTACTGATTTCTTGTACAGTTTAACCAAGAATATTCCCATGAACATCCAACATTTTTGGAGCCATCATTTATTTATTCAATTATTTAGTGACAAAAAGTTGTCTCACACCCTAATAGGTAAACAGTTAAAGGATATAAATGTATATGAATTAATTTATTTAGTTACATATTTATTTGTTTACAGTGTATACTGGTGTACAGGTAGAGTTTTGAAGAAGAAAAAAATGCTTAGCAAAAAGAAGGGGGAATTGACCTATACATGAGTAATAGTATCCATAAATACAAGCATTTCAATTTGACACTATGATGAACAAAAACTATAAACAACGGGATCCTATAACCAGTTAGATTCATTAAAGTGGATCACCACTGAATGTAATTTTTTTCTTCCGCGGTACCACACAAATAGAGGAATCGCAAAAGTTGAATTCGTGCATGTTGGGTGAACAAGTTTATTGAATTTTTTCCTATATACTGGTTGCCTGAAAATTGACATACCTGGATGCCATTTTGCTGAGGTCTTACTGTTACTAATGTCTAACTGCCTCTTCTCCAACAGATAGAGAATGGTGCTGACACTCGTGTGCGTGTGATGGTGATTGGCGGCCTTTATGGATCACAGCCGGTGGGACGAGAACTGGTGGTACGGTTGGCCCATCACTTGGCTGCTGGTTGGGCCCAGAAGGACAGAGAAATGCAAAAGTTGCTCCAAAACACCAGGATATTCCTAGTACCAGCTGTTGATATTGAAGGCTTTGAGAGAGCTGAACCAGGTAATACTGATTTCCCTTTTCATCTAATAATATTTCATTCATTATGGCCCACATTTTGTGTGAAGTAGGATAGTGGATCCAGGCATATGAAAAAGAAATTACTTAAGTGAAGGAAAGAGGATCACCCAGTGAAATTTTCACTAACTGCAGTGAAGTCCCTTAATTATGACTTCCTAAGACTCTTTATTTTCTCTGGTGATATGTTAGACAACCAATGTAAGAAAGTTGTTTGTGGCGAAAAGAACAATTTATGAAAGTAATGGAAGTGTGTATAGAAAATGGGAATGGCCTTCCATTTAACTAAACAACAATGGTTAATGTTGGGATTACAGGAAAGTTTTGGTTCTGCTAAGTAGCGGCACTTAGCTCAGTATGAGTGACAGCCTATACTGTTTTAGCAATGATCTGTGTGTTACCTTGTGGTGGGATTGGCATGATTGATGAGTGTGAGTAATTGATAGTGGAGTGAGGATGATGAGTTATTTTGGAATTATTGTGAATGACAGGACTGCAAAATATTGAGTGTGTGGTTAGTGGTACATGAGAATGTTAATAGTAAATTAGAGAATACTATGGAATTATTTTGAATGTGTAGCAACCCCTTAAAAATTGTTTATGTAGGGCCCGGAGCCTTGAAAGTATATACAGATTGGCTTTCAAAGTATTGTTTTGTGACTGGAGTTTAAGAAGAAAAAAAAACATTTCAGGAATGTGTGGCTACAGCAAAGGAAAGGAGCTTCAAAAAGAAGTTGGAGGCTTATTTCCTGCAGAAGTCAGTGATGCTTATGCTAGTGCTGTTGTTAAAATGATAAGTCAAGTACAGCCACATGCAGTTTTGTCACTTGAATCTGGAGGGATATTCATGAGGTGGGTCAATGTTCTTCGTAGAGATACCTCATAATGTTACATAACCCTGCAATGTTACTATTGAACACAAAATGAATGAATTGAAATTGATCTCATTTAACAGAATAATTAATATATTTTAAAAATTTCTTTGTCGTTCAGGTTTCCCCGTGATAATCCATCAGCAAACCCACCCACCACACCACATGAAGGGATTTTCCAGTTCTTGACAGCGTCCTATGCCCAGACACATCCCACAATGTTGCAGAGTGACAACCCTTGCCATGTGCTTAACCCCAATGCTCCATCAGGGATCATTCATGGACAAGCTCTGGGGGTGTACAAGAACTCCCTCTTGGACTATACCTATGAAAATATTCCAGATGTTTTTATGGTATGTTATTTTACTATCTTACTTGTCACTTGCAAAGGAGAACTGGTATTATAAGAGAATTGGCTTGTTGAGCGGAGCAGAGTGTGTTGAGGAGGTTTGGACACCTGGAGAGATTGGAGGAGGACTGATTGGTGAAGAGAATAGTAGGATCCGATGTAAGAGATGTGTGGTTGAGAGGAAGACCAAGAATGAGATGGATGGAAGATGTGTAAAGAGCATTGAATGAAAGATGAAAGTGTGTGGAGCAAGGAAGGATGATTGTCCAGGATAGAAGTGAATAGAGAGGGAGTGAGAGTGAGAGGGAGTTTAGAGAGAGAAGGAGGGAGAGAGAGAGACGAAATCCAAGAAAAACTATGTCTGACATAACTGTGTGACATTATGGTGCTTTTTAGATTGCTGCACATGTAAGCTGTTGTAATTATCCTCCTGGAATGGCTTTGAAGAGCATCTGGCAACAAAATAAAGATTCTTTATTATCTTTCATCCATGCTGCTCACCAAGGTAAAAAAAATGACTGAGTAATAGGTGCAGAGTTTTGAAAATATTACTGTGAAGGTAAGTCTAATCAAATCTTTATGACTTAGTAATACCTTTGATATTTTGTAGGTGTTGCAGGCCAGCTAGTGGATGAGCAAGGTGCTCCACTTGTATCAGCCACTGTGTTGTTGGATGGAAAGAAGTTGGTGTTGGGAGGACAAGCCACCTTCAGGAAACTTCTGCCCACAGGCTCTCACACTCTTCAGGTTTGTGTGATGTGGTTTAAGTGTCACCACTTGTCAGTCAACATGCACTCTCCCTTCACCACCCATTTAACAGTTACAGAAAATTTGTCACTAATCTTTGTTATGTTAATGGCAGTCATTATCTCTTTTTTTTTTTTTCTTCCTTATACCAGTCCAAGATGGGATCTGCCTATTGTGAAGTAGCTGTTGGGAAGTGTATTAATTTACCTACATAATTTTTCTTGAATTTGAAAATAATAGTGAAGGAAAGGATATGGATATTTGTTGATATTAGTGATGCTTGATATATTTCAGGCATCATCTCCTGACTTGGAGAACAAAACAGTGAAGTTTGTTGTCGAGGCACACAAGGAAACACCACAAAGTGTGACTCTGGACTCACTCAGGGACCCAGATGTTATGTATCGAACATATTATGCCACAGAGGACTACCTACTCAAGCTTCAATCAAACTTCTCTCGGATATCAAAGACGTACAGGTATGTTTCCTTACTTCATATTACAGCCATAATTGCATGATCTAGATTCTAGTAACAAATTTTCATTAATAATTTTTATTCATAATTATTTTCATTTGAACATTAGTACTTTAATTTTTAAATATTTTGAACATCAGTACTAGGAAATAGTTTGAACAAATTTTTTATACATGAAAGAAAAGATATGCAACAGATAGGTACAATACTAGTGCAAATGCCAGAATTCAGCTGCTGAGACCATAAGTTCATGTGTGATGCAGGTGGTCATATCATGGTCACCTTTGATAACTTTTCACATCCTGTGGCTCATGAGTTGACCTTCATACTGTGGGAGGAAACAAAATAGATTTCCAAACTTGATGTAAATGAGACTAATAGTAAATTGATGTGGTACAGGAGTTTGGATTGATGTTTTTTTTTGTAGAAGGAAGGATACGGTTTAAGTCCCATGTTTATTATTAACTATGTGTGTGTGTGTGTGTTATTTACATGTTTATTATTTGTCTGTTTCAGCATTGGTCGCAGTGCTCACAACAAACAGATTATGGCACTGGAGATTGATGTTGTTCAGAAGGAGGACGTAGCCAGACCTTCAGTTGCTATCATTGGAGGCCTTGGGAAGAGTGATAGAGCTGCTAAAGAAATTGTTGTCAAGTTTTCCAAGTATGTTATATTTTGCTTAGTATTCTGGAAATATTTCATTTAAATAAATCAAAATTTTATGCCTACATTTTCATAATTATTGTTTACAAGCTAGGTAGAAAAATCATTTTTCCTTTCAATGTTACAACCATGTTCCTAATTCCTTATTTTTGTATTAGATTGTTTGTCACTTCATTAACAATAATTATTTTTCATAACTCTACTCCTCTTGATGCTCCATACCTCTCAATGGCTCACAATTCTTGCATCATCCAGTCTTATAGTTCTCTTCTGACTACGTTCCTATCTGTTTCTTTATTATGGAAGACATCGTATAATGGATAGCACTTGGCTTTCTGAAGGGATAATAAAAGTATTCATGTACCTGAATTCACCAATAGTGCAGAAGGGTATGGATGAACTAAGAAAGTATAGGTGAAGAAGACTGGCACTGTTACATGATGCTCCGATATCCTCTTTGAGATAATGCTTCTCTTCTCCAGGTACTTGTTGTCTCACTATGGTCATGATGCCACGGTGGACAAGATCCTTCAGAATGTGCGTGTTCACCTGGTGCCCACACTCAATCCTGATAGCATTGCAGAGCTTCCTTCACCCAAAACCAAAAGCAACAAGTGTGACTCAAAGATAGATACTAAAAATGCCAATGGTATAGAACTGGACTCAAGCTTTGCAGAAAAGGCAGGAAAGGGTAAGTTTTGAGAAAAGAAAAAAAAAACTGCAGTATATAACTCCAGGAAGTTTTTTTATTTATCTGTATGAGCTATGACATCATGCTGGAGAACTGCAACAAAATTAAATGAATCACCTAAGAACAAAAGCACTATGGCATTTAGCACAAAATGTACTATGTAAAAATCATCTTAATTTCAGCTTTATAATTTCAAGATCTTTACCAAAACTGATGATCTTGCAGAGTCTGAGAAGCATGAGAGAAGTGTACCTGAGATGGCTGCTGTCCGTGCCTGGGTGAAGGAACACAAGTTCACCCTGGCCTTGGTCCTGAGGGGAGGCAGCCAGGGAGTAGCTGTACCATATTCTTCATCATTGCAACAGTCACTCCCTCCTGTTGATGCTGAGGTAAACCATTTTTTTTTCTTCTTCTGGTAGATGATATATTATAATCTGTATTATTAGTTTTATTGTTGTATTGTATTTGTTTATTTATCTATATGCCAAGCTAAATTGTGACATGTTGACTTTGATAGTAAAGGCAGATACGCATGGTAAGCCAATAACTGGGTAATCCAAGGAGGGAATGCAGCAGTAGGTAAAGTGTTTTTCATCTTTTATATGTAATTTTATTTTTGCAACAGGTCTTACATCAGCTTGGAGCCACATATGCTGAAGCAGTGAAGTTCCCTAAAGAAGTGTCAGAATGTGGAAACATCACCCTTGACAATGGCACAGTTCGTGACTCTCTGCTAAAACCACATAATGGAAGCATGATTGTAAGTGTTAGATTTAAATGTGTCTTCAGCTTGGTATTCAGTGTGTCTGGAATTTGTATTTACATTTTCCACATATGCATTCACTTCACATTTCACACCCTAATTACATATCATTAATAACTGTTTTCATCTTTATCTATTAAATTCTCCTTTGTTCCATGTTCAAGTTTCATCTCTTTTTCATCTCTTCACATAAGCACCAACTCTCCTCCTTTCATGGTGTTATCCAAGTTTCTGATGATGGTGCTCTCGCTCTCGCTCTCTCTCTCTCTCTCTCTCTCTCTCTCTCTCTCTCTCTCTCGCTCTCCTCGCTCGCTCTGGCTCACTCTCTCGTCTCGCTCTCTCTCTCTCTCTCTCTCTCTCTCTCTCTCTCTCTCTCTCTCCTCTCTCTCTCTCTCTCTCTCTCTCTCTCTCTCTCTCTCTCCCTCTCCCTCTCCCTCTCCCTCTTTCTTCTGTTATGCACACCTATATAATTCCTTGTCAATATAACTGATTTAACTTTCCGTTTTAGGATTATTTTTACAAGTACTCTGATACCTTGGGCTTCAATGTGTACTACGGCTGCTGTGGTTCTCCTGATGCACTCGCTCTTAGTCGTCTGTGGAGGAAGCACAAGCCAGGACTTATTGAATACCTGTCTATGTTTTCTATGGGTATCAAAGGTGAGTGATATGATCAGCAGCATCAGACATAGGGACAATAATTTAATGGTGTACAGGCAGTTTTAGTTATTCATGAGGAATGTATTCTAAGAAATGGTCACAGAAGTCATTTTGTTTTATGCAAGGAGCAGCTTCCCATACGTGGATGTTGAGATTCAAGAAAAGCATAACAAAATCTCTTCCAGTGGGAAAAAATAACAATTAGAAGAAAAAAATATTATACAGAAAAGGATATCCTAAATCATACATTCACCTGCTGCTCAAATTTAATTGGTTCAATATGAATTAGTGATGGCTACTCTATATTAACATCTTGAGGAACAGAGCACCCAGATAAATCAAGGTCTTGTATGCACATCCCTGTAGGTATATAATTCTTACATAAATCAGGGACTCCATATATTGTAAAATGTTGAATAATATTGCCTTGAAGTTATACAAATTATTACACTTTTCTGTTTATTTCAGGCTATGTAACAGATTTAGAAGGTTCACCTCTGATGGGAGCCAAGATCTCCATCAAAGGCTCTTCACATGTGGTGATGTCAGTGGAGCATGGAGCATGGTGGCGACCCCTCACTTCTGGGCCCCATGTGATAACAGTTGATACAGAGAAATATTATCCTGAAACCAAACTAGTGCAAGTTTTGGGTGGACAAACTGTCATGTTTGGACTGCGGAAAGATGATCGTGTACTCTCTCTGCCAAGAATGGTATTTGTGCTCCTTGCAGGTAGGTGGAGATCCGGCAGGAATGTGATATGGGAGGTGAATGTGAAAGACTAACACAAGGCACACAAGGCCTTCCCTTCTCATTCCCTATAAAACTTTGTTAAACTGTCTCCTCATTGTTTAGCTTCTATGCTCTTCAGTACACTCTCTTCGTAATTCCCTTTTTTCCTTCTGCCTTTGTACATGTATCTTTCTAATCTCCAAAGTATTTAATCTTCTAGAAATTTCAACATGTTATTTTACTTCCATCTTTCATTCTGTTCACATAGGAGTATCACTAACTTGTTTATTTGCTCTTCCTGATGTGAAGAATCATTTAAAATTTTTCCAGGTCTTTCCACCATGTGGTAGCATCACTCTATAATTAATAATGATTGAATGGATTTATGTAAATTTTAATGAATTCAATGAACAACTTGAAAATATTTGCATGACTAACATAATACAAGAGGATATAGTATGCCTACCAGATAACATTGAAGAGATTTAATACATCTGTTAATAGAATAATTTTTACTTCCAGGTTCTGTGACACTTCTGTTGATGATCTGCTGTCTGTGCACTGCATCACTTCGCTCTCAGGCAAACCGAAAAAAGAAATATGGATTCCAACAATTAAGTCACTCTGTGGATATATTCAATGATTCTCCTTCTGCATCAGATGAAGAATCAACATCTAAGTTCTTGAGAGAGAGCACAAGACCAAAGATGAAAAGTAGGTAAAACATTATTGCTTTGGTGTGAAAAAACTATGGTGCAGATGTAGAATGTTATGTTTGAAAGCGTTTTTTTTTTCAATACGATATATTTACTATATTAGACAGCTAGCACAATGTTTACGTAAAAAATCTTGTCAAGTGCAAAACATCTTGATAGAATGTGATGCCAGAACTGAAAACCTTCAAATCTAGTGAACATCCAATGACTGTGAATTGTTTTGAGGCCATACGGCTGAGTTGGCTTGACAACATTAGTTGGAAGTGAAAGAATACTGTAAGAGAATTCTGTAATTTTTAGTACATATTTAATGTATTTTAATCTGCTTCTCTTCCACAGAAAAGCGTGTCAATAGGCGCTCCTATCATGACTTGGTATCCAGCTCCTCGGATGAAGAAGAATTATTCTTTGACTCAATGGCACACAGCAAGAAGGCACTACGGTGACTTGTTGCATCTCCAAACTACCTGCATATTCATGTTATATTTCACTTAATCTTATATAATATCTTGACCTTTTTGTCAATCTCTCCACAGAGAACTAAGAAATTCAAAATTTCAATTACATATACTTTCACCTAGCATGGTAAAAACATTTAATGAGAAACTACTTATGATGAAACCATTTACTTCTACAGCAATTTAAATGCTATTTCATTTGCTTTTGAGTTCATAATTATGTTTTTATCATTTTTCTGTTCCAGTTAGCAATAGGCTTTTCTGTATTTCCTCATTTACGATTTGTTGCATTTGCTAACGGCAAATTTACAGCAAGACACATTCCAGGCAAGTGGTATTGT